>RJWM01008910.1:0-70440 GCA_004363535.1 Dasyprocta punctata
CCCAGAATTTATAAAGAATTTTTTAAAAATCAGTTCCATAATATTAAGTAAAACAAAAGATCTGGTGAAAAATGGACAACTGAAATGAATAGACATTTCTCAGAAGTATAAATGGCCAATAAATACAATACATAAAAAATGTTCAACATCTCTGGCTACTAGAGAAATGCAAAATAAAACAACAATGAAATTTCGTCTTACTCCAGAAAGAAGGGCTACCATCAAGAAATCAAATAATAGTAAATGCTGATGAGGCTGTGAGGGAAAAAGAAACTTTCTACACTGTTGTTGGGAATGTAAAATGTTACAACCACTATGGAAATGTGTATTGAAAGAACTAAAAAAACTGAAAATACTAGGGAGACAACATGATGTTCACCTATGTGAGTCTGAACCATTTCACCCAAGATCATGATCACAAGTTGCCTCCATTTACCTATGAGAGCCTTGGTATTATCCTTCTTTATTGCTGAGTAGCTTTCCACTGTGTAAAAATGATGTATCTTTCTTATCCATTCTGTGGTTGATGGGCAAGCTACCCCTGTTTCCCTGTTGCATGTCTTATATCACTTTCACTGTTTTGTTTTGACTGGCTTTATTTCTGCTTTATTTTGTTTAGTTTTATTCTTTTAAAAATAAAAAAATTCCATTCGAAAGGAAACTTTCTACACTGTTTTGAGAGAATGTAGCATACTACAATCACTGTGGAAATCAGCATTGAGACTCTTCAAAAAACTAAAAATAATTCCATTTGACTTGGCTATTCCCTTTCAACTTGTCTTCTTGAAAGAAGGAAAAATATTATATTATACTGATACATACATGTGCATATTTAGAGCACCAGAATTCACAATAGCTCGTAAGTGGGCTATCTGTCCACTAACAGACAAGTAAATATAGAAAATGTGGTATTTATACATAACAGAGTACTACTTTTCCTTGAAAAGGACACATTTGAGTCATTTGCAGGAAAAGGGATAGGGAACATATTAAGTAAAATAAATCAGACAGATAAGCTTATATATCATGTGGTATCTCTTACATGAGAAACAGACAATACAAATATAGCAAAACTATGGAAGAAATAATAGGAGACAGTGAGATCACCTGCAAATGGCAAGGGGAAGGCGGAAGGAGTTGAGTGGAAAGGGATGTAAAAGAATTTAAAGTGTGTTATGCACACGTAACAACTCTTCATGATGAGTGTAATCATTATGTACTGCAAAGATAGCAATAGAAAGTTTTTAAAAATGTACTTTATGTGCAAGCTATAATTTGAAATTTGCTTTACATAACAGCAGCCTTATTGCAGTTCATTGACTTCTTGGGAAAGTCAATTTTAAAGGAAAATGTATGCTACCTAATAAAACTAAGATACTTAGGGACAGTGAACTTTATCCTTCAAATGCCAACATCTCCCTAGATGTTTCCTAAAAATAAATGATTATTTTTCTAGTTTATCAATTTACTTCTGAATTTATTTTCATGACAGTTATCTAAATATTTTAAACTAAGTTTCTTCCTGTCTGTTCCAAGATTTTTGTGTGGAACTTCACGAAATTTGATAGAGAAGTCTTTAATTTTCTACATAGAATTGCTAGGGGTTCTCATTACCCAAATTAGCTTTTCCAGTGAAGAGAAGTGGTGAGCTACCGTACTGTATGGGACTGCTCAGAGGTGGGCAGTGTGGGAGGAAATAGAGAAGGAAAAGCAGAAATTGTCTCTAGTCTCACATTTGTAGTTTCCTGGGTTTTTAGTCTAGGGAAATTCATGATAACAATTAACATATTTTTGTTTGAGTATTTTCTGGCAGACTGTTTTCTTATTACATTATTTTGGGAAATCACTTAATTTTTCTATTATAGGATTATAAATCTCCATGAACAGAACACTAAGAAAAATTAAGATGTTATTGTGGGTTCTCAATGTGAAATGAAATGATTATGATTTGTAAGGCATTGTGGTTTGTTCAGGGAATATTTTGGCATGCACACAAATGGTGATGTTTATAGTAAAATTGCAGAAGTCTTCTGACTTCCCAGAACTTAGCCATTATAGCTTATACAGTTTTTCTCTTTCCTAATGTGTCTTATATAATAAGAGGAATACCTAGATTAGTAAAGAAGTTGTTCCTTTTCCTTAGGAGTATGTGTTTCTGGTAAAAATACTTACCTGGGTTGCCTGACTTCAGCTGAAGGAAAATAATTGTAAAATTAATCTTAGTAAGTATTAGTCTAAATAGTCCAAACATTAGAACAGGATTTTTAATGAGAAGAAAATAATTGATCAATGAAGCCTTCATCAATTTTATGAAGTCCTTTTATGTAAGGTCTAAATTATAATATAGCACAAGCCAGCATGTGCAATTTATTTTGAGAAAATATTCTTTACAGGAAGAATTAATGTCATTGCATTGAAGCAGACAACAAATACTAACTGTGCTCACCTTTTTGGCACAACTCGTTGGTATTGCACCACATTTATTTCCAATAATTATCACTGGATCTTAAATTTATGGATAAGTGTAGGCTTATTTCTCTTGGAATTTTTGTTTTGTACTATAGATAGATTTCAGTTTTTCTTTCCTATGTTTTTAAAATATTCTCTTACTATTACATTTTCAATGAAAAAATTATACACATATATCATCTTATGTCAAACAAGAGGCTACTAAAAACAAGTAATGTACTGATATCATACTTTCAAACTATAAAGGAGGATTCATGATATCATATAACTAAATATCTGGAAATATCTAGTTCCTAGGGTCAGCAACTCTGAAATGTTCTGTTGTGTGATTCGTTCTTCAACAGTTCTACTAACTCTTGTTTCATTGTCACTTTACTACCAATACAGTCTGAATCACATCCTCTTACAACCACATGAAAGGCAAGAAAGTGGAAAATACCCTCCTATTTTCCCATCCTCGATTTATTTCTCTTTCCCTCTTCCTTTAATTTATCAAAATGAAAAATATTTCCCTTTGCACTGCAGCAGACTTTCTGGCTGCTTTCAGGTCAGAACTAAATCACTTTGCTGCCTATAGTCACAAAGAAATTTTGGCAATACAGTACCTAAGACATTTGGCTTCTTTAATGAGATATAAACAAGGAAAAATGGGGGTGGAAACGTTTTTTAGCTAATACTCCGAAAGTATCTGACATAGTTCATTCCTGCAACACCAAGTGATGAATTCGCATTTATCCTATTGATATACCTACATGTTTGGTCATATGTGATAGGAAGGCTAACATTTATTTGACATTAAGGAAGAATTATTGAAATGATTTATTCCAGTTGTCAAATGTTCTAGGTGTATAATTAGAACAGTCTGCAGAATTCTTATGAAAATGCGTAAAATAGGTAAAGAAGGCTATTACAGTTCCTGGCACATGTTAATTGCTAAGTAAATGTTAGTTTCTAATTTTTACCACATTTTTTGGTGACATATCTCCTAATATTTTCCCTCAAAAATGGTTTTACCTGTTCTAATTTGGTTAAAAATTTTACATTCAAAATGGCTTGGAATTTTTACTGTCAGGTTTTTTTTTTTTTTTTTTTTTTTTTTTTTTTTTTTTTTTTTTTTTTTTTTTTTTTTTTTTTTTTTTTTTTTTTTTTTTTTTTTTTTTTTTTTTTTTTTTTTTTTTTTTTTTTTTTTTTTTTTTTTTTTTTTTTTGTACAGAGGATCTAACTCACAACCTTGAACCTGCCAGGCAGGCACTTAGGCCACTGAGCTAAATCCCCAGTGGCTTGGAATTTTTAGTGGTGAAGATTAGTTGTGAAAATTTAGGATCTCATTTTAGTTCATGACTATAGTTAATTTCCTTACTAGATTATAATATAATTACATATATTGAATTTTATTAATTGGGAATAAATCTGACTCCATATAAACATTCCAGATTATATTCAAAGCACTTACTTGTGTTTTTTATAGAAACCATAAATGCCACACCCAATTTATTGTTTAATTCTTCCACCCATGAGTGATCTTTTCAAGGGTCATCTTTTCTTGCTTTTGTTCTATTTGAAAGCCTAATATAATTCTTAAGGCAGCTCAGTTTTGTAAATGATCATCATTCATCATAATCAAACCTTAGTGAATTCTGACACTTTGTAGATAGCTTTCTGAACACAAAAACTGCTTCCTAACATAGGAAATAAATGATGGTCCTTTGAATCAGTGTTTTTGCAGATCATTGAGTCTCATTGTAAAACAGACAAACTATAAAATTCAGGAGCTTACAAAATTATACCCTTAGATACAACGAACAAAAATGACCATCTTTAACAGCTCTTGTTCAAATACGTAGTTCAGTATTGTGGAAAATGTAGCTCATAATTGTGCCGAATGAAGCGAATTTTAATTTTAGTTATGGTAAGAAATTAAATCTAAAATAGTCAATGTACAAGAATAAATTTTATGTTACCAACAAAAGTCAGTTAAAATCTTAAGGAAAATTTAAAGAAAAAGCTGTTGATTATATATTAGGTGAAATGTTCTTCATTCAACGTATGCTTTTTGGCTGCCTGGCCAAAAATTTGAGAATCATATAGTCCTTTTCAGTGGTGATTATTTTCTAGTGGACATCGGGAAACAACAATTTTCTTAAGTGTAACTTGAGAAAGTGCAAAGTAGTATGTCAAGGAACTTGGTCTTATGTCAACAAAATGTGCTTGGAATCTTTTAGATTAATTAAAATAACAACTTTATTATGTGTAATCTACTTGATTCAGTGATTCATCACCAAAATGTATGTTTACCATCCAGTGGAAAGATACAGAGAGAGGATTATATCAGTTGGGTGTTTTTAGAAAAACGGAATCAATCTGTTTGTCTGTCCATCAGTCCACCCACTGCCCATCTGTCTGTCTGTCTATCTATCTATCTATTCAAAGAGTTTTCTTAGAAAGGGTGCAGAATCACAGATTGCAGAATCCACAATGGCCATCTGTTCGCTGGAGAATTAGAGGATCCAGCAACTGTTCATTTGAAGAAGCTGGAAGCAACGGAAAACGAAGAATCAAGGATGCAGCTCTAGTTAAAGACTAAAGGCCTAGAAGCTTCCTGGACAATCACTGTTCTGATTCTGCTTTGAAAAGTTCCATTCTCCTGGAGCAGGTCTATTTTCTTTACTAGTCAGTTTCCCATCACTAGGACAAAATACATGGCAACTACAACTTAAAGGAGGAAAGTTTATTTCGCTTCGAGTTTTCAAAGGATTCACTTTACAGTTGACTGGCACCAAGGCAGAAACAGCATGATGGAAGGACACGGCTGAGGAAAGCTGCCCACACTGTAGTAGCTAGGAAGCCCAGAGAGAAGGGAGAACTAAGGAAAAAACACACCTTTTCGGGTCACAGCCCCAGTGACATACCTTACAACCAGCCCTCAATTCCCAGTAGCACATTCAGGTATGAACACATCAATAGATAAACACACTGATGAATACAGCACCCCCGGGATCCAATAAACACACAAAAGCCCCACCTCTGAACACACGAGACTTTCAAGGGGCATTTTAGATACAGACCTTGACAAAGACTGAGATCTTATCTAGTGTCAGCATGTCACTTGGCCATGGATAAGTCCTTTGCAAAACTTAAAATGGATGATTATCTAGAGCCCTGTTTCTCTTACATACTGAGGCCACGATTTGCGAATGTAAATTAGTCTACATAATTTTTAAATGTCTGATTATATTATAATTTGCTTAAGAAAAGTACTGATTAATTACAAAAAAGAATAATTATTTAGTTAAGAATATCTGAAATACAACACTGATTTTATTTACAGTGAAGCAAATTATTTAAAAATTTTTTTAATTGAAAAGCTGAAAAAATTCCAGATATATGTTTAGATATATTTTTGCAATTGAAAAATAAATTCAATTCTGGGTTTAGAACAATGACCAAGAGCTAAAAATTTTTCTTATTTTCCAGTAATTTATATACATCACTAAATATTTCAGGCCATGTTGAGTATAAATATCTAAGCTTTGAAATATGGAGAAAATATAAGCAATTACACATATGCAATTGTAAAATTATTTAATAATTGAGGAACATACAACAAATACTAATTCAGAACTTTATTTTTAATAGTTATAATATTTTATATTAGTATAATTTAAATTTTTGTGTAAGTAATTATTCAAATAATTAAACCTAAGCATTAATGAATGAATGCTAGACATTTTAAAATCACAGGGAACTTACAACAGCTCACATGTGTAGGTGTGAAATAATTAGACGAGAGTTGCAACTATGCTTTCCTCTATCTTCTAAGGAAGTGCAGATATCAGTATCATTCATCTTAAAATAACAGAACAACCGTGATAATAAATTAAGAATCATAGTTGAAACAAAATGATTGTTATCACTAGCAATCTTAAGAGCGTTGAGCATGCCAAATAATATGCCACTTCTGTGATCATCAGTATATTTCCATAAAGATTCTTCCAAATGAATATAGATGAGTAAGACACATTTTTTTTACCATTTTGCTTTCTTGGATTTCCTGATGTGAGGTTTTATAAACTTGAATATGCTTACAGACCACGATAGCTTTATTTCATTTTTGTTTTCCATTAGTTCAATAATTCACATCCCCCTAAATAAATAATCCAGTTTGTTTTTGCAGTGGATTGCTAAGGTAAAAATACACCTTTAGGGGAGAGAAATGACAGAGACCTTTTTCTTTTTTGTTCACCTTTCTATATACTCTGAATGACTTGCAGTTTTAGACCACGCTCTGAGGTTTGAGGAAAGTGCAGTGTTTCTGCTGTGAGGAAAAACTAGGCAGAAGGAAATTTATCTTTTAACTGTCCTATAGTACTCTGGAGGGAAAACAAGGATGTACATGCATGGACTATATTTTGGTTTTTATGGATTAAGTGGGTAAATTTATCCATAATTGAACACCTGCCTGTTATCATCATTTAGTTAGTGACACTGATCAGGGAGCTTTTCTTTTTCTTTTTGGGATATAGGGATCAAACCCAAGGCCTTGTGTGTGCTGTATGTCCCCACCCCTATGAGGGTCTTCAAAGCATTTCTTCCAGGCTTCATTCCAACAACGACAACAACAACAAAGCTTAGCTTAGCTTTAACTATGACAACCTTGAGACTGATGTTTAGGTTTTGATACTGGGAAATTTTTTTAAAATTAGGAAAGTGTACAAAGCATTAAAAAAGGCTGTATAGTTATTGTTCTCTTCATATTTTCACTAGTAGATTTCCAACTGAAACTTGACACTGTAACTAATTTTTTAAATTTAATTATATTAAAACCTTCAACTTTTTTTTTTTTTTTTTTGGTACTGGAGATCAAACTCACAAGCTTGTGCCTTCCTAGCAGGTACTTAGGCCACTGAACTAAACCCTTGGCCCTATTTTTTGAGACAGGGTCTCACTGTGCAGTTCAGGCTGGCCTTGAACTTACTTTGTAGCCCAGGCTGGTCTCAAACTCACAAGGATCCTACTGCCTCGGCCTCCTGAGTGCTGGGATTAAAGGGGTGTACCACCACGCCTGGCAAAACCTTCAACTTTTTAAAATGTGTTGCCACAATTTGGGTAGTAAAGATATGGAGCACTGATAGTGACAACAAGATATAAAATTTTTTTCTAAATTAATAGTGCAGATATAAACAATTCTTTCCTTTATGAATTCTGTCTTAAAATTTGTGTTACTAAGAATTCCAGGGTTGGATCTAAAACAATGAGGAGAAATAAAATAAAATCAGAAATGATTTTTAAAAATAAAGCATTGCCTAAGTTTTTACTACAGTCGTGATGAGCTTAGAGAATCCTAGTACTTATTCCTCATCTGAACTGTGAAATCCTTGTTTGTTCTAAGAAGGTTTGGAGCATGTGTTAGGTGCTGTATAACATTACTGACCTCCCTATATATTAGGCTTGCTCTGAGTACATCTAGTTTACTGGAAATGATTGTGATTTGTGCAACTAACATAAAACCACTTTCAAATTAACACATAGAGAAAAGGGTATGTAAGTTTTTCACAAAGTAATTTACTTAATACTATCAATACTCTTATAAAAATACACTTTTGTTATACCAATTTTATAAATTAAGAAACAGGTATACTGATAATTATGCAGAACTAGAACTCAAATCCAGATAACTGGGTACTAGAATCTTATTTTCATAGCCACTAATTTTCTTCTCAATTTAAAGCTTTCTAGCATATATTACTCTAAATCTTTTTTTCACAATATACTTTGTTAGTGTGTTTCCACAAAATTACTATGGTGAAAATAAGTTCTAAGTATAAATCACTGCATATTTAACTTTATTTTCCATTTAAGAGGGTAAAATTAATATTTTAAAATTATTAGTTGGAATAAAATTATTATGACATGCTGACCTTATCTTCTGTTGCAGTATGAAAAGAGTCATGATTCTTTTAATGACTTTAGCTATTTCTTTAAAATTATCAGCTTTTATTTCTCAATTTCTTTTTTTCACTGTATTATTTTATTAGTAAATTTCTAAGCATAATAGCAAGCTTTCAACTTCTTAAGAAACATTTTCAAACTGGTCTATAAATTTATTGCAATGATTTCCCTGACAATGCATAAAGTGGTTGATTTTAAAAAGTATTCTAAAATGAAATAAAGCTGCTTATGCACAATTCAGAGCCTTATCTTTCTACATATGCCTGAGAAAACTAACTGCTTAGATTTATGCACGTTTTATTTGGTTGTATTTGTGAAGTATTTGATCATATTTCTGAAGATCTACAATTGCTTTTGTAGTGCAGTCAGGTGGTATATTTTCTTGACTTCTAGTTTACTAGAAATAGCTATGATTTATGCAACTGATATAAAACCACTTTCAGGTTAGCATATACAGAAGAGAATATATAAACCTAATAGTCAAAATCATCTGCCAAAGGCTACTGCTTTTTCAGAGTATTAGGAACCTGTCAAGTTGAGGAGGCAATGAAAATATAAATTTTGAAAAATTCAACTTTAGTTGTCTTCTGAGAAGAGAGATAAGGTTGTGTCTAGTGAATTTTGCTATATATTAAAGTTTAGAATTAAGAGATATTGGAGTTAGTATACATTTAACAAAATCACTTAAATTAGAAACTATGTTTACCATTATTCAAAATGGGTATTAACTGCTTTAACAAACAGAAGGAAATAAAAGAAAAAAAATCTCATGAACCCATATTTTCTCATATAAAGTATAGAAAGTACTTAAATGGTGTTTTTTTCAATTTATTATAAAATTCCTGCTTTATCTTTCCATCACTGTTACAAAATGCTTAAAATAAATCGAATTAATGAGGAAATACTTTTCTCATTCATGGTTTCAGCACATGGTTGCTCGATCCCATTGCTTTTGGGCTATGGCAAAACAGTGCATCCCATTAGACATGTGTAGCAGAGGAGGTCTTCTCATCTCATAGCAGCTGGGAAACAGAGGTAGATGAAAGGAATTGGGGTCTCTAAAACACCTTAAGGTACATGTTCCCAGTGATCTAATTTCTTTCAGCCAGGCCACATCGTGTAATGATTCTGCCACCTCCCAGTAGCAACACAGACGGACAACAATGCCTTTGGGAGCATTCAAGGTTAAACTTGCAATTCTTTAATGTAAAATATTTTATTTTCATCAGTTTCCTTAATGTTTTCTATTATTAAGTAATGTAACTTTGAACAATGCCATCTAAAAGTCAATATTTTGATCTATTTGCTATATAATCTTATTAGAAACAGTTAATTGTGAATTTTTGCCTACTCAGATTTTCTTAGACCATAGCATGTATTATTCTGTCATCAACACTAATAATATATTCCAGTCAATCATATATCTATGCACCAGTTTTCTAAAGCATTTCCCAGTAATATAAGGCAATACATTCTTTCATTTCTTTATGTTTTAATGAGAGTTTAGAAATAATTCCTGAAATGGGTCAGTTTACTCAACAATTGTGCATGCTGATTTAGAAAAATTTTCAGTATTAAACCAATTCAAGGAGTTGGGAATATAGCTCAGTGGCGTAGCAGCTGAGTTTGATCCCTGTTACCCTCCTAAAACAAAGCAAAATAAAACAACACAAGCAAACAAAAAAGTTCATAGGCTTTGTACATAAATTAAAAATAAGCAGGGCGTGATGGCGCATGCCTTTAAGCCCAGAACTCAGGAGGCTGAGGCAGGAGGATCCTGGTGAGTTTGAGACCAGCCTGGGCTACAAAGTGAGTTTAAGACTGGCCTGAACTGCATAGTGAGATCCTGTCTCAAAAAATAGGGCTGCGGTTTTACTTCAGTAGCATCAGCACCTGCCTGGAAGGCTCGAGGTTGTGAGTTCGATCCCTAGTCACACACACAAACAATAAATAAAAATAAAAATAAATAAATAAATAAATTTGTGTGTACCTATAATCTCATAATCACTTTAATATTAGTTATAATTAATATGCATTATATATTTAATGTGTGCATAGATACACAAACATATATACATATACGCATACAAACATATATGTATTTTTGCATAAACAAGTACATCCCTATGTCACTAATTTTGAAAATGAAACAATGAATGTTAGATTTGTGAATAGTTTATTTGTATGCAAGTATAAAATATTACAAACTTACCAAATATAAACTGTTGTTATTTTTATTTTGTTAGGTTAACTAAGCTTTTAATATTTTTGAAAAAAATCTTCATATTAAATAATCTTGGCTTTTATTAAAGCATTTACTTGATTGGCATTTTGTGTTTACATTTCCAAAACTAGGCTTTGAGAAGAAAATATTTTTTAAATATCTGATACTAGTTTGTTTTACATTAAGGAGGTGTTTATTTTCATTCTATGTTTACTATCCAGTATGACTTGTAGGCATTTTTAGTAAGAGAGTTTTTCCACTGCCATCGCCTGCCATTTCCTTGCACCAGAAATTACATGGTAATTTGGCCCAGTGGTACCAGGGGCCATTTAATGAGAACACCCAGTAGACTCTCCTAAAATTTAATGGATATGTTTTCAGAATAAATCTAAAGTTTGATATTTATCTAAATCTTCTTAAATTAATAAACCTTCTGTAGTAAGTGAGTTGGATACTTTTTTTGTTGGTGGGACAAAATAACTGGAACCCTCAAGTTAAGGGAGGGTTTATTTTGGCTCTCAGTTTGTACAGGTTTCAGCCTACAGTCTGGTGACTCCAAGGCAGGGCAGCAAGGTAGCAGGGTCTGGCAGAGGAGAAACAGTCCATGGCAAGGCAGGCAGGAGGCAGTCAGTCTCCCTTTCCTTTATATTCCATACTGGCTACAAACCCATTGGTTGGTACCATCACACCTAAGGTGTGCCTTCCCATAATCCACACTCAGAGCTATGCCAAACTGTTTAGTGCACTATCCTAGTTATCATACACTCTTAATCCATATTCACATACCCTAGATTCATCTACCTACAAAAAGCCCCATTAACAGGTATATGAGACTTTGGGGGTCCATCTAGATACAAGCCATAATAGTAAGTTAGATGAAGATCTGTTAGGCCTATTGTATAAAATAATGTTTTTTATCTTTCACAAAACTGAATGATTTTGTTTATGTTGATTTTAGGTCTAACCTTTAGGTTGGTAATTACAAATGGAGTAAGCAAATATATATCTTACTCTATTCATATGATTTAAGATTTTGTCAAAATTTTTTTCTATTTAAGAGAAAAAAGAGACATATAAGAAAGACAAAAATCAAAAGAGACAAACAACTAGAGCAAATGCACAGCAGTAATGTTATAGGTTTAAAAAATAGGATGATACAAACTAGATAATGGTTGCAATATTGTGTATCGTTGCCTTCAAAATGGTTGTTTACATTAACAGGTATAGACATATAAAATTGATCTAATCATATGAATATTAATTGTTCTTTCTCAATAACGAATACATTCAGCAGTATGTTCGTTTTATCTTACATATACATATATACAGATTTTTATCTTTTTCCTTTTCCTCTTCCCCCTGTTCCCTTCCCAATTACTTTTGCTCTTTGAGCAGTTTTTACCCTTACATAGTATTTATTGTAGATTTTGGATCATATATACTTTTTCAGTTTCTTACAATAGGGAGACAATACAGTATTTACACCTGTGGGTTTGATTTATCTCACTTATGAGTATGGTCTCAAGTCATGTCCATCTACTTATAAAAGTCTCAGTGCAATCTTTCTTGATAGCTGAGTAGTACTCCATTGTATAAAAATACCACATCTTTTTTATCCAGTCTTTGATTGATGGGCACTTGGGTTGTTTCCAAGATTTGGCTATCACAAATTGGGTTGCTATAAATATGGGTGCACAAATATCACTGTGGTACGATGGTTTCAATTCTTCTGGGAAAATGCCCAGAAGCAGGATAGTTGGCTCAAATGAAATCTCTAATCCTAGGTTCTTGAGGAATCTCCACACTGCTTTCCACATTGGTTGTACCAGTCTACACTACCACCAACAGTGGAGAAGAGTTCATTTTTTTCCCACAGTCCCTCCAGTATTTGTTATTGGTAGATTTTTTTAATGTTGGCCATTCTTTCTGGAGTGAAATGGAATCTCAGTGTTGTTTTAATTTACATTTCCCAAATGACCATTGATGTTGAACATTTTTTCATTTATTTATTTGCTGTTCGTATTTTTTTCTCTGAGAAGTGTGTGTTCATCTCAGATGCCCATTTTTGGATTGGGTCCTTGAATTTTAGGGGCCTGATTTCTTTTAATTCTTTATATGTTTTAGATAGAAGTCCTTTGTCTGATGGACAACTGGCTAAGATATTTTCCCAGTTTGTGGGTTTTCTTTTCACTCTGTTGGAGATTTCCTTTGACATACAAAAACTTCTTAGTAGGATGAGATCCCAGTTATTGATTCTGGGAAGTGTTTCCCGTGCAATGTGATTTTTGTTCATGAACTCTCTGCCTACTTGTATGTCATCAAGATTTTTGCCTACTTTGTCTTCTAGTAAGTTTAGTGTCTCTATTTTAATATTCAGATCTTTGATCCATTTTGACTTTATTTTAGTGCATGGTGATAGGCATGGATCTAGTTTTAGTTTACAGCATATAGAAAGCCAGTTTTTCTAGTACCATTTGTTAAATAGGTTATCTTTCTTCGAATGCATATGTTTGGCTCATTTGTCAAAGATGAGTTGGCTAAGTGTGTTTGTAGTTGTGGCTATATCTTCTAATCTATTCCATTGATCTTGAGGTCTGTTTTGATTCCAGTACCATGCTGATTTTATCACAGTGGCTTTGTAGTATAGTTTCAAGTTGGGGATTGTGATGCTTCCTGCCTTTCCTTTGTGGCCCAGAATTGCCTTTGCTATTCTAGGTCTTTTCTGGTTCCAGATGAATTTCAGGAATGCTTTCTCTAGCTCTGTGAGGTAGGCAAGTCTTATTTTGATTGGGATTGCATTAAATCTGTATAATAATTTTGGGAGAATGGCCATTTTCATGATGTTTGTTCTTCCTATTCATGAACAGGGAATATCTTTCCATTTTCTGAAATTTTCTTTGATTTCCTTCTTCAGAGTAATGTAATTTTTACTGTATAGATCTTTTACTTCCTTTGTTAGATTGATTCCTAAGTATTTCATTTTTTTGGATGTTATAGTGAAGGGTGTGGTTTCCCTTGTTTCTCTGTCAGTGACTTTGTTGTTCGTGTATAGGAATGCTTTGATTTTTGAGTGTTCACCTTGTATCCAGCTACTTCACTGAATTTGGTTATTACTTCTAGAAGCCTTTCAGTGGATTTTTGGGGGTCTTCTATGTAAAGTATCATATCATCTGCAAAGAGTGATAATTTTACTTCTTCCTTTCCTATCCTTATTCCCTTTATTTCTTTCTCTTGTCTAATTGCTCTGGCTAATATTTCTAGAACTATATTGAATAGCAGTGGTGATAATGGACATCCTTGTCTTGTTCCTGATTTTAGGCTGAAAGTTTTCAGTTTTTCTCCATTTAGTAAGATGTTGGCTGTTGGTTTATGATACATGACTTTTATCAGGTTGAGGTAGAGGTCATCTGTTCCAATTTTCTGTAGGGTTTTTTTTTTTATCATGAATGGATGGGGTGTTGGATTTTGTCAAAAGCTTTTTCTGCATCTATTGAGATGATCATGTGGTTCTTGTCCTTGGCCCTGTTGATATGGTGTGTTACATTTATTGATTTGTGTGTGTTGAACCATCCCTGCATTCCTGGGATGAATCCCACTTGATCATGGTGTACAATCTTTCTGATAACTTTCTGTATTCTATTTGCCAGTATTTTTTGAGGATTTTTGCATTTATATTCATTAGGGAGATTGGCCTGTGCTTTTCTTTTTTGGTTGGTTCTTTCTCTGGTTTTGGTATTAGGGTAATACTTGTTTCCAGGAATGAGTTAGGGAGACTTACTTCCCTTTCAATTTCACTGAAGAGTTTGAGGAGTGTTGGCATTAAGTCTTCCCTAAGTTTCTTGTAGAATTCAGTGGTGAATCCATCAGGGCCTGGGCTTTTCTGTGTTGGTAGGGTTCTAATTACATTTTCAATTTCATTACCTGAGATAGGGTTATTCAGCAGTTTTACACCTTCTTGATTCAGCTTTGGTAATTCATAAGTTTCTAGGAATCTGTCCATTTCTTCTGTGTTATCAAATCTATGTGAGTAAAGGTTTTTTGAAGTAAGTGTTGATGATCTTCTGTATTTCCACAGGGTCAGTAGTGATTTCACCCTTTTCATTTCTTATTGCATGAATCTGAGTATTTTCTTTCCTCTTTTTGATAAGGTTGGCTAGGGGTTTATCAATTTTATTTACTCTTTCAAAGAACCAACTCTTCAATTCATTAATTCTTTGTATTTTCTTAGTTTCAATTTTATTAGTTTCTGTTCTAATCTTGATAATTTCCTCCCTTCTTTGGGCTTTGGACTTGACTTGCTCTTCTTTTTCTAGAAGTTTGAGGTGCAGCATTAGGTTGTTTATGTGTGTTCTTTCTATTTTTCTGATGTGGGAGTTTAGTGCTATAAGTTTCCGTCATTGTGTCCCACAGGTTCTGGTAATTTGTATTTGCATTTTCATTTAATTGTAGATATTGTTTAATTTCTTCTTTAATTTCTTCTGAGACCCATTGGTTATTTAGGAGAGTATTATTTAATTTCCATGTGTTTATGGGGTTCTCTTGGGTGTTTTTTTTCTTTTTGTCATTGATTTCCAATTTTATTGTGCTATGGTCAGATAATATGGAAGGAATTTTTTCAGTTCCTTTGCATTTACTTAAGCATGTTTTGTGAACCAGTATATGATCTATTTTAGAGAATGACCCATGTTCCGCTGAGAAGAATGTGTTCTAATGTTGACGGGTGGAATACTTGATACACATCTACTAGGTCCATTTGTTCATAAGTTTGGTTCAGTTCTGTTATTTCTTTGCTGATTTTTTGTTTGGTTGCTTGTCTCTCTGTGACAGTGGGGTAATAAGATCCCCTGTTATAACTGTACTATTGTTTATTTGGTTTTTCATGTCTATTAAGAATTGTCTTACATAGTTGGGTACTCCCATATTTGGTGCATATATATTTATGATTGTAATCTCTTCCTCTTGAAGTTTTCCCTTAACAAGTATGTAGTGACCTTCTTTATCTCTTTTGATCATTTTTGGTTTGAAGTTCACACTGTCTGCAAACATAATAGCTACCCCTGCTTTTTTCTGGGTTCCTGTTGCATGGAGTATTATTTTTCAGCCTTTAATTTTTAGTCTGTGAGTTTCCTTTTGAATTAAAACATGTTTCTTGTACATAGGATATTGTTGGATTTTGTTTCTTAACCCACTCTGCCAGTCTGTTTGTTTTTATTGGTGAGTTGAGACCATTTACATTGATTGATATAACTGATATGTACCGGCTCATCCCTGTCATGATATCTTTCTGTTGGTTTTATACATTTTCTGTTTAATTGTTTGCCCTGCTTAGTGGTTTCCTTTTGTTTTTGTTCTTAAGATTGTGGCTATCTTTGTCTCTTTCTAGAGTGTCTTTCAGTACTCTTTGTAGTGTTGGTTTGGTGGCCATAAATTTCTTCAGTTGTTCTTTGTCATGGAAGTATCTTATTTCTCCATCAATTTTTGAGGATAGTTTTGCAGGATACATCAATCTGGGTTGAAAGTTGTTTTCTTTCAGGATTTGAAATACTTCACTCCCAGCTCTTCTTGACTTAAATGTTTTTGTTGAGAAGTCTGCCATGATTCTGATAGGCTTTCCTTCATAGGTGATCTGTTTATTTTCTCTGACAGTTTTTAGTATTTTGTTCTTGTGCTGTATTTTTGATACTCTACTTATTATATGTCTGGGTGAAGATTTATTCTGGCTATGGTTAATTGGGGTTCTCTATGCCTCACTTATCTGTGTATCAGATTCTCTTCCCATGTTTGGAAAATTTTCTGCTATTATTTCTGCAAATAGTCTTTGCAGGTCATTAGTATTGACCCCTGTTGTTTCATTGATGCCTATTAATCTTATGTTATTTCTCTTGGCATCGTCTTGCAGCTGTTGAATTGTTGTTTCTTGGTTTCTTATTATTTTTAAGAGATCTTTTCTTTCATGATCATAAGCTCCCATGGTGTCTTCAAGGTCTGAGATTCTATCTTCAGTTTCATTCAAGTGGTTTTTCAAACTTTCCATGGAATTATTCATTTCCTGAATTTCCCTTTGAATCTGTTTCATGCATTCTATTTGTGTCTTATATTGTTCATTCAAAGTTTTCATCATTTTCTTATGTTGTTCTATTTTTTATCTTGATCTTCTTTAGATATACACAACATTTCTTTCATAATGATTGTCATTTCATTTTTTAGCTGAGAGATTATTTCTGATTTGAGTTTCTCTATAGCTTCATGGAGTTGTTTCTTGACTGCATTTGCTATCATTTCAGAAAGTTCAGTTGTGTGACTCCCAGTGTTTTCTACTTCCATGTCTCTTAGGTTTGTTCTCAGTGGGCTGGGGGATTGAGACTACCTCTTGCTTTTTTGTTTTGTCATTTTATTCTGGGACCTGTGTTGTTGGGCAGGCAGCCTCCCAATGAATTGTACTGGAACACTCTGTTGGGTAGAGCTCCAATCCTCCAATATCCCTGTGGCTAGCTGGGGCACACTCCCAAATTATGGCACTGGACTCTTGTGTTCTGTGGTTTGTGAGGCTGGCCATATGTGCCCCTGATGTACTTTGTTGGGTTGCTCTGGGGTCCCTGGCTATGTGTCCTGTGAGTCTGGCTGGGTGTTCCCCTGGTGGGTTGTACTGAGATGTGGGACTGGGTAGAGCTGGATCCTCTGTGTGCCTAGTGAGGGCACACTCCTGGAGTGTGCTGCTGGAGCCTCTGCCTTACTGGGTGGGGGTCAAGACCTCCGGGACCCAGGTGGATAGGCAGAGTACATCCCGGAGTGTGGTGCCACTCGGACCTTGCGTCTTGTTGTGAGTTTAGTGCCTCAGGAGAGCCACATAGGGCAAGCCCAGGCAAGTCCCAGGTGTATAGTGCCAGGGCCTTGCTCTGGGTTGGGTGGGTGTGCATCCTCTAGGACCTGCTGTGCAGGTCGCAACCCTGAACAATGGAGCTCATGCCTTCTGCTCTGATGGGCAGAGCTCAAGTTCTCTAAGGCCATGCAGTTACACTGGCCAGTCCCTGGTGAATAATAAAATATGATCAAGGGCCAGGTATTCATTTGGTAGGGTACAGTAAAAAATATTCAATCAGAATGTCAGATATAGCTTAAAAACTTACATAAAAGTATAAATATATGTATATATAACACTTTCTGTTGAGAAAAACTTCAAATATGTTTACACATGCACAAATTTGCCACTGATTTGAAGAATTTGGCCTATTTTTTACTGTACTTTGCTTCTTCAGAAAAAATGGATATGTTGATAAAAGCTACACTTATGCACCTGAATTTTTATATTAAAAAGTACCTCTAACATGAGTACTGAATTAAATATATCATGAAACAAATTTCATATTTTTTATTTTTACTTATGGATGGTGAAGCTTTATTTCCTAAATATATTATATTCACTAGTGTTCTGAAATAGTCTCCAAAGATGTCTGTTTTTTTCATAGATTGCAATATTTAGTAGTAAACCTTCATATTGGTACACATTTGTGGCCGCAGCTTTAAGAATATCCTGAAACTGCTCTTCAAAACAACTCAGAGGAATAAGGAAATAATTTTTTTTTTGCAATTACATATGAAAACAGGCTTTGATCTTGACTGGACTTCTTATACATAAACTTATACAGCACCTCTGAGGAAATTCTTTCACAGTGCTGCATCTGCTGAGACATGGTACTTTGCTTGGTAAGCAAATTCAACTCGCTGTCACCTGGACGGTTCTTTTGTATCGGTCATCACAGTTGAACGGGAAACTACAGAGAAATGGTTTTCTGCAGCTCCATTACTTGTTAAATGGAAAGCAGTCTCCAAGAGAGACACTCTCAGATGGAAGATCTTAACTGACTTGGAAGCTTTATGTACATTTCGAACAGTAGAATGAGAAAGAAGAAAATATTCTCATTGTAAGTATTGTGGATCTCTCTGATTTTGTGGGGATTAAGAATGTAGTGTCTGTACCAAAAATGAACTTCAGGGATCTCTTTCTCATCTACCCCCAAACCACTGGGAATATGACATTGTTCAGGTAAAAACGGTAGATCAATAGAATAGAAAAACGAGAGCTCCAGTGGTGCAATCAGATAGCGCGCGGTACTTACATAGAATAGAAAAATGTTGAATTTTTCCTTCTGTGGTTTAGTTACAGCTGGTGTGTTAGTCAGCTCTAAGCAGTTAAGATTTTAGATTGACAGGATTACCATGACAATAATTTAATCACATTCCTAAGGAAATTTTAAAAATATTTTCAGTGTAGAGCATTTGCACATTTTATATCTTCTGCTTTAAATTTGATTTACCTCTGTCTTAAATTTTGCCCCATATTTGCTTAGTTTTGTTTTGGTATTATGACTAATTAAAAAATAACTTGCTTATGTTCATTTGGGATTATTCTCCTAATAATTTTTTTTGTTTTAGAATTTTGTAATGAAATCACAGGCATCATATTTTGGGGGATATGAGAACTATCGCCATTTCTCCCATGGACTTATTCTGTCTCTTATCTAATCTTGATAAATTCTATTTTCTGGGGAGTTTTATGTCTTCTATCTTTTCAAGTGCTTGTGACTGTGGGTGTACAAGACAGCTTATCATGATTATTTTAATATTGATATTTTGTCTGTAATTCCACCTGTTTCTTTATTTTTCTTTTTATTTTGTCTTTGTGATACAGGGTTTCACTATGTAACCCAGGCTGGCCTTAAACTCCAAGTGACCCTCTTGCTTCAGTCACCTGAGTGCTGGGATTACAGGTGTGCTCAACCATGCCCAGTCCACCCGTTTCTATTGGTTGAGGCAACAGTCACATGAATGTGAACTTCTCAAATTTCACCAAATTGTACACGTAAGAGGAGTGGATTTGATATATTTGAATGAAATTCAAATGGTGGCATTTCAAAATTTGTCGGTTTGTAATATAATTTTGATTTTACTGCCTTACAAATATGGTCATAAGCATTCTAACTTTACATTTTTCTTTCTTTTTCCTTTGCAATTCTGTGTCATTTTAGCAAAGTTTCCAATTTTTTCTGTAATCCTTATAATTGTCTTAGTGTAAATCACATGGTTAAATACATTCAGTGTTCTCACATACTTTTTGCTGAAAATTATGCCATCACTATTCAGGTGCCCCAAATTGTTTCTCCAGTATTTTATTCAATATGTACACAAAGGAAAAATAATTCATAAAATGTTTCAAATTCACAACTATTTGCATGTGGGCTTTATGCTCAAAACATTGTGGAGATACACTGTTCTTGTTCTTTTTTTCTCCTTTGAATGTCTAATACATATTTTTGATTAATGTGGTTTTATGAAAACTGAATTCAATTTCATTCTCCCTCATAAAAATAGATTAGCCAATTTTCCTGGTTGATAAGAATAATATATCTTTGGAAGTCATCATTTTATGAAGGCATATCTTGGTTTTGCATGACTTAGATCACTTTTTCTTAGTTACCCTTTATCCTCTATCTCTCCTTCTCTCCCTTCTCTCACTCTCTTTCTCTCTTGAATTTTTCTTGAACTGTATCTTTAAATAGATATTCTCTTTTATTATTCTTTTTATCTTCTTCTAGGAAATTAACTAGGTGAATGTTGAATGCACTCTACCTAACTTAATAGTATTAATTTCTTTTTACTTCAAGTCTCTTCTCGTTTCTATTATAATTTTTTATTGTTCTATTTCATTTATCTCTTGATGATTTCTACTAATTCTATTCTTCCGCTTAACATTTCTAATATTAGCTTGCATTTGGGATTGTTTATAGATTTTCTTCCATTTCCTCCCTGCCTTCTTTCAAATTTAATTTCATATTCTCTGCTCTCTTGGTATCTCTTTTGAATATTAATTTCTAACATTCGACCTTCTTTCATGAAGGTTCTTCAATAAGCCTTGGGTTTAAAAAATACATTGATTACTATCTATTAATTATTTCAAATGCCTCAGTGTAAATCCTTCCATATTTTCCTTTTCCAGTTGTTACAATCCACTTTCATTACATCAGATGTAACGGAGTTTAAATGGGTCCATGATTACATGAGGTAAACAACAATGAGCTATTTTCTTACTTAGTATTTATAAATTAATCTTTTTCTATCTTGCTATTGCATTGTGATATAGATGATTATTGATTTCTTTAAGACTTTATTGCCTGAAATGCATTTACTGATGTCAATATGTGTTACACCTGAAGTTTCTTTCTTTCCAAGCAACAAAAACTGACTCAGATTTACTTACAAAGAAAAAATATGTATTCATACATGCATATTTGTACATGTTTGTGTATGTCTCTATCTATACATAGACATATGTATTTATATAACTAGTAATTATTAAATATCTTGAACTAGAAACAAAATGAAATTATTCCTACAGATTTACAGTAATGAACAGATTCTTCAGAACATCAATGTTAAGATAAACTAGTGCCAACTCATTTCTCTTCAAAGATGCCTACCTGGACTTTTGAAAAGGTGTTGGTATGTAGGCTAAGGTAGAAAATACCATCCTTTATAGTTGAACCATCATAGGCTGATTAAAAATAAAAATATTTCTCCAAACATAAGCATAATGCTATTATAAAAAGAGGGAATACTTTCAGTCAGACAAAAGCACCGAACATTTACTGCTTCAATATCCTCTCAACTCTCAATGGAAATATGAATATAATAAAATTTTAATTCCCTTTTGTTTCTCACAATCATATTTTTCAATAAAATCTATTTAATGTTCAGAATAGTCATGAGTGTATTGGTTTACAACCTTGGTTTCACATTTGAATCACCTTAGAAATTTGAAACACTTTCTGATTCAGAGTGGTCTGAGGGTGAAGATTAGCTTTTTTTTATTGATGACATTTGTTTAAACAGTTGTCTTTTGTAATTATAATTTACAGTAAAAATGAGACTAACCAGTTTTACGGTAAAGAGCTTCAACTCCTGAGTCAGACTGCACAAATTCAAATACCATACATATGTCCTGCTATTCTGCTGACTTTGAACAAAGTAAATTATGTAAATTGTACTTCTTACAGAGGAAAAAATAATACATTTAAATGCCTGGCACATGATAAGAATTCAATCACTGTTAATTTTTATTGTTGCTATATTTACTTCTTTTTTTGAGGTATTTGTTCTTTTTATCTGTCTTGTATTGTCAAATGCTCCCTACTAACTTTATATGTAAAAATATAGATTATGGAACTTTTGTGTAAGAATAGGAAGATATCAATTATGTAATTTATAATTTCAACATTTTTAGTTAATAGAACTTCTGCTATGGAATAAGTGCTGATAGTGGTTAGGTCAATTCCAAAGTGGCCACTCAAAATAGATTATCATGCATTATCTTCCAGCAAGTATGGTAGGAGGCTGTAAAGTCCAGTAGAGAGGTTAGGAGAAAAGTTATTTCCAGCATTCTTATGTGTAGGTGTGATTGGATTAAATGTCAGTCCCATCTCACCACACATACACTGGGCTAGAAAATATCATGGCAGGTGCTATTTCCTGTTTGCATCTTAAATTCAGTTTATGGTTTTTGTAGTTAATATCTTCTTTAAGAATATAGGTAGAATAACTTTTCTTCAGGTGTATTCTGGAAACTTGTAGGCACTGGGTTTTACCATGGATCAGAAGTTTACAATATGTAGTCTTTTCATAAGTGGGGATTATTAGCAGGATATTGACAGGGTTAAATCTTTCATGCAAACTGTTCTACTAACAATATAATAATAGTAACTTTCTGTTTTGGAGGCAACTGTGACATGGCTCTTCAGATTCCAAGACTTGGACAGAAATGTGTGTTATACTGATTTAATCATTTCAGTGCAGAGTTTAGGAGGGGTAGGGGTTAAATATGTATATATTTAGTTAAATATTAATTCATTTTTGTATTAGTTCACCAATAGAGTGTGACAGATTTGAGTAATTTATAATAAACACAATTATATGGGAGCATAGTTTTGGAAACCGGAAAGTCCAAGCATCTGGTGACATCATTAGTGGAGGAAGTCAGGAAGGCAAGAGCACAAAGGTCAGTGATTAATTTTATCCATGAGGGTTAAGTCTTCATGACCCAGTTATCTCTTAAGTACCCTACCTTTTAATAGCATTATCATAACTATTATATTTTGACATGAATTTTAGAAGGAACAGACAGTCAAACCATGGCAACTTTTTAATTCAAACAAGATTGATGAAAATGTTAAAACTGCTGTTGTTTTCACAAGAATAATATATTTATAAACTTCATGAATAGTATGCTATTTATTTTAAGCCCCAGGTTTTCACTATTTAAACCCACTTAATGAATAAGGTTTGAATATTTATAACTGACACTACATAGGAAAAATATGCAAATCTTGCCCATGACTAGAATGATAATGAGGTTAATTGTCATGATACATAAATTCATCTTAAAGGTCATATAATGTTTAATTATTAGAGTAAGAAGATTTTTATTTGAGTAAAGGGGAGTATGTAATAGCTGAATATTTTAAAATAGTTTTATGGCATTCCATGCAGTGACTATGGTCTTCTTTCTTTTAATTTTTTGACACTGAGTTTATGGTCTTCTATAGGAAGTAAAAACCTGACAGTGAATAATAATATTTTCATTGTTCTCTTTCTTTTCTGAAGAAAATACTATAGTATGAAATATAACTTCAGTAATAGAATTTGACTGAGTAAAAACTTCATAGATTATCTTCATCAAGAATAGAGTCATACTTAACTGAGTGTGATGATGCATGCCTGTAATGCCAGGGAGGCTGAGGCAGGAGGATCGCTGCAAGTTTGAGGCCCGCCTGGGCTACAAAGTGAGTTCAAGGCCAGTCAGAGCCACACAGTAAAACACTATCTCAAAAAGATAAAAAAAAAAAAAAAAGAAAGAAAGAAAAGAAAAAGCACAAAAATAACAAAATCATACCAATTCTAGACTAGATATCATATTTAGTAGAAAATTAAAATAAATATTCCACAATCTATTAGTCACCTAGAGATTAAGAAAATTCAGCAGGGGAAAATGATCATATAGTGTTAATATTATTTATAGATAGAAGAAAACACTTATTAGATAAAAAACCACTTTTAAGTATGTTCCCTAATATATTATCTTTGAATATTGAAGTCATTTATCTCCTTTTTTCTTGTAGACCTCACTCTCTCGTAATTAAACCTTGTCTATTTTATAGAGTTAGTGCTTAGTCCATTTTTGCATTGTTACAACAAAATACCAGATGGTGGGTACTTTGTAAAGAAAAGAGAATGTTTTTAGCTCACAGTTTAAGTGATCCAAGAAGATGCCATCGACTTTGGCTTCTGGTGAGCAGTCTATGACAGACAGAACCACATGGAGAGTATGGGTGTAAAAGAGAGAGACCTCACATGGGATGTGTGAGGGTCTGCTGCTTTATAACAACTGATGCTCATTAAACTAACCAGCTTTTCAAGAACTACACGTATCTCTTTCATGATTGGTACCTTCATGACCTAATCATCACTAAAGGCCCAAATATCTCAACAGTGTTACATTAATGAAGCTTCCAGCTCATAGCCAAGCCATATCAACCATAGCAAGTATGGATGAGGATAAGAAAATTCCTTTATCTGATAGCTTCCAAGGTTCCTTTTATCTTCTTATATTTTTGAGTTATTTTTGTGGTATGCTGCCTTCACTGCTTTCTCCCTCAATACAGAATATTGAATGCACGAAATTTGACTTGCAAAGAAATATGTACACTTACAATTTAAGAGTGAAGTAATTGGTCAGGGTGGTAGAATCAGAGAGGCTCTCTACCAAAGACTGTGCAAATAGAAAATGATAATTTTCATGCAAAGCATCTGGCATCGGTGTGGTCAATGGAATAAGAGAAAAAGGGGGACCTGAACACGTCAATTTGAGGCCTCATGTCTTACACTGCCCTTGTAATTGAGAATATTAGAACCTCTAAATTACATCTGATGTATACTAATACTGTATGTTACTGTGTGCTTTTTAATTTTCTTGGAAGGCTGAACTGGCTTGCCAAATAAGTTTGATTTTGAAAATTTTTAAATTTGTGATATTTTGATATCTGTTTTATGTACAGGAAGAAATTTCAACCAAAATGTGTATTTTAAGCAGGGAGACCTTGTTTAAACCTCCATGTATCTTTAGAATGGTTTGTTTTTCATATATCACCCAACTAATGGAAGGTATCTTCCTACTAAATTCGACATTTATAATTACTTAACATTCTGGAAAAAATAAAAAAAGATTAATTTTAAAGAAAAACCTGAAATATTTATATTTTTGTTTTGACTTTCCTCCTGAATTTTATAATACAAAAATTAGGAAACATAACTTTTCAGTGAAAAATCTTTCATAGAGAATTGCACTGAGTCAAAATTTGTGTTTTTCTATTACAAAAGATCACATATTCATATTTTAATTTCCTGAAGACTTTCTTCTTCTTGGTAAGAATGCTAAAATATCTTATTAGCTTTACATAGAACTTTAATATTTAAAGGTGGTATTTTGTAGACCTAGAATACAACATGAAGTTAGTGAGAGGAGATTTTGAAGACTCAGACTAAAGAACAGGTTATTAAAACTCCTGAGTTGTTGTTCCCATATTTATTGTTCTTCATCTAACATCTAGACCCCTCACTCCCAGCTCATCAACAGTTTTCTTTTCCCACATAACAGCACTTCTTATGAGATGTATTTGAGTGTTGTACAATCAACTATTTGGAGACAAAGTTGCATAGGAAACTCTTGTTAAATATGAATAAATGTCAAGAAGCTCTCCAACTCATGGCAACTTTAGGTACTCTAGAAAAGAGATCTTATTAATTTGAATTGTATGGAAACCCTTTCTAGTAATAATTTTTTCTTCAGACAGATTTCTCTGTTCTTTCTTTTACAGTGGTACTTATTAAAGCTACTTAAAGACATAGAGTTTGCATATAATTTTTAAATTACTGTGTTTGAAAGAAATTAAATGAGTATCAATCAAATGAGAGTAGAAGTTGGTTTACTAATTTAACTCCAGAAACATACAGATACAAGATTTCTTTTAAAAGCAAACCAAAATTATGGGATAAAGCATTCTACAGACTTTTTAATGTAATATTTCTTTTTCTTTCTTTCGGTTTTATAAAATTAATCATTCTTTTAAAAAGTGCTTTACTAACATATTAACATAGTCCAAAGGACTTTTTCCTGAGGCTCAAATATCAAATCGAATCTCTTATAGCACATTTTTGGATTGTAGTTTTATTTTCTAAAAAACATGACCACATTTTGGCCAGGGGGGAGTTTTTTTCTGGGTTGTGTCATTATTTTTGTAGTACATGGAGATTTTAAGTCTCAGCATTGATATTGAAAAGGCACTCTTCCCTTCCCAGTACCCTTACGATATCATCACTTTCATGAGAGTAAATCAGTGTTGGTTCATACCAGGTTAAGGCATTTTGTTGATGAATATTTGAAATTTTTATAAATTTAAAACAATTCAGCATTTTCCTTTTGTAATAATCTATGCATTTTATGATCTTTTCTTTTAGTTTTAGAAATTATTGGTAAAGAAAGATGTTTAATAGTGAACCAATATGTTACACATTTAGAGTTTATTCAAATTCTGTAGTCTTTTGGACTTCTGCTATTCTTATGTAATACATTACTACGATTACATTTGACCAGTGCTAAACTGGCATGCTATTCGATATTGTACTTTCAAAGGTTGTGTCCACTAATCATGTCTGCACACTCCAATATGTAATTGATACATTGCATTTGTCTTCAAACCTTTCAGTAACTTTTGACAGAGACTTGTGAGATTCTGGGTAGATGCTTCAGAGGCTGCTGACTGGAAAGAAGAAAGCTTTTTCTTGCCAACTCCCACCCTCTCCAGTAAGAGCTGTTCTGCTTTGACAGATTGAATACATATCCTTGTGGATAAAATAAGTTTGAAAATTCTAATATGCTTTCCTTATCCTTTGAAAGAATTCATGTATATTGACTATTTGAGTTCATCAGTCAGTGTGGCTTAGGCAATGAATTGAAGTTACTTACCGAGAATACAGATAATAAAGTTTTTTTTTTTTTTTACCATATTTGAGTCTTTAAAACCATCCATAGTATTCATAACTTGCTGTAAGGTCTCACAGGACTCAGAATATTATTATACTTAATGTTCATGGTTTATTAAAATGCAAAGATGGTGATTAAAATTAACAGAAAAAAAACCATGTTGGGTAAACTGAGAGAATCAGGCATAAGCGTTGAGATATCGCTTCTCGATCAGGTTGCATGAGATGCACTGAATTCTCCCAGAAACAATGAGCAAAATATCGACAGAGAATCTTATGCAAACTTTGGTTTCCAGTGCTTCTATCTAGGGCCAATCACTTAACCTGCAGACCCCAAGGATCTCAGGGATGCATTCTTCATTCTTCTTCCTCAATCAAATAAATGTTCACCATAAATCACACTGTTGGGGTAAATAAAATTTATTTGGTTGAACTGGCACTGTTCAAGGGTCAGGCCTACAAAATCTCTCTTTTTAGCCTAAATATTCCAAGGTTCAGCAGTCATATGGCAGGAGCCAGTTGGTCCTACAGATAAGTCTTTTTCAAGAATGCACAGGGTTGGAGAAACTGCTGAATTAACTCTTTATTCCCCACTTAAGATCTTTTTGTCATCTGTCTTTTCCTAGGGATTAGAATTAAGACTTCTTAACGAGCACTCAAAGATAGGTACACTAAGACTAAATTGACTCTAAAATCCATTCCATGTGTGTGTTGTTTTTGTATAAATAATAAGTAGTTTGTTTTACTGAATATAAACCTTATTTTTTCAAAAATCAACTTTTGAAAGAGTTATCCCTTTTGGTTTTATTGTTATTTATATATGGCTATAATTTCCAAGTATTCTAGAGGTTAGTTTAGCTAGAGTAAAATTATTTCTACATCCATGGTATGATCACTCAGTGTCTATGCAACTTGACCGATTTCACTAAGGTCTAGATTCTTAATATCTATGAATTCCCCTGGGATGCTTACATGTTCTTCAAATTGCTTTGGTTGTCTCTTCTTCCCACATTCAGTCTCTTGACTCTGGAGTGCTACTATGTTCTCCCAAAGGCACCCAAATTATAGAGATAAACCTAAACACTTTCAGAGGGCTGTCGAGTGGCTGCTTTGACCCAACTTTGAGTACAAACCTGTCCTATCCTTAAATTCTTCCAGTGAAACAAAGGGCAAGCTATACCATTTAAGTAAATTTACTTTGGACACAGCTAAAGAAAATGGTGATAGTGGAAAATTTCCACACCAAATATCATTATCACATTGTTCCATAACACAAAACCTATCAAGAATCCTAGCGATATGTCTTCTTACCCTAAGTACCCAAAATACTACCTTTTCTAGAACTTCCCTTAAACTTTAAACTTTCCTCACTCCTCAAAGCTCTGAAAAGTAAATATGTACTTAAGAAACCCACACTGAAGTGGAACAAAACAGCAGCAGCAGCAACAAAAGTTACCCAGCAGTGCTGTAATTTCTACAGTCGTGAAGGTTACCTTACATATTTACAGAAAGCAAACTGGGTCTTCATTATCTCACAGGACAATCAAACTTCTCCGTGTATTATACCTAGAGTTAAATCTCCTTCTAAAATGAAATTTGCTTTTAAAAATTTTCCAACAACAGTAGCATGAGATAGCTTAACAGAATCCATAAACTAGAAAAGAAAAAAACAGAGTTTTGGATAAAATTGGGTGAAGGTTTTCATAGAAAATCTGAAGGATTTCCCTGTGGTTCACGGACCACCTCTCTACTAAACCAACAGTCTTTAAGACCCTAAAGCAATGTTTAGCAAGTTTTAGTATAGGAACAAGATCAATTTTTAGTAAAAAGACCCATTTCTTCTATGATGAAGTACTTCCTATGTCACAAAGAAAATTCATTTAAAAAGAAGCAGTCAAATTTAAATGAACTTGAGTCTGTACAACTTCTTCTTTTTACTAAATGTATTTTATGGTTCTCCATGCCCCTTTGTAATGAAATTTGATTAATAATATTCTGTATGTTTGATCTTCCCACTATCTTATTAACTCAAAGAGACAATAACTGAAAGTAATATAACTCACACATTTTCTTTATTTGAAGCTGATTCCCTTAAATTTTTAAAAATTTTTTTTTACATTTTTTATTTTAAAAAGCAAAACAGAAAAAAAAGGAAATGATACAGAATTTCAAAAAAAGTAGGAAATTAACAGACCTTGTGAACTGAACAACTACTTCTAAGATAACAATATGCAATATGTTAAGCATTTTTTATATTTTGTATCTAAAATATTTTATATTTTTATCTAATAAAGGGAGTTTGTAATATTGTTTACATGATTCCCTCAATGTCAGCCATTCAAAAATAGTCTTACTTTACTTGTGGGCAAACAAAAAATCCTGTAGAATGGGCCCTTCCATGAAAAAGCCTCATCTTGTTATGATTTTTCTAGAAATTACCTTTTAATTTTCAATCTATCAAGAAAATATGGATTTGAACAAAATGTTCTTCCTTCTTTCATCAGTTGTCTTCTAAGGGCAGCATATCTCCCGTATATCACTCATTTTAAGTGTGAATATCATATTTAAATTCTAAGACAAAGTGACCTCCAACACTTATTTCAATGAATTACAAATGTCTGAGTTTCCTAGATTTAAGGTATCTGATTGCTTTTGTTAAGAGTTAGGAGTACACCCAGTTGGGCAATAAAAGAGAGGATCAGATGCCTGCATTCTTGATAATGGTAAGAACAGTTGCACTTGTGGATATTGCTATACCTACAAAACAAACAAACAGACAAACAAAGATTATATATATCATTTTCCTCATCTGAACAAAGAAGGGTCTACTGACTGCTAGAGCAAGAACAGTTACCACTACAGTATCTCCCCATTCAATGCGCAACTCTACTCTTTCTATAGTGACAACAGACTGAAATTTTGCGTAAGTTTTTCTTTCTCTTTCTTAGAAAACTTTTTTCTTCTCCACTTGGTTTGAAAAGGATGCACGGTGGTATTAAAGTTTGCCTGTGTTTCACTCTGGTGCATCTTCTTTCCTGGCATAAAATGCCATGCTTAGCAAGGTAAATTGTTCTACTTCCAGATCTACCCTGGGTAAAATTATTCTTATTTAGACCATTAAATGGAATAAACCAAATCTATATGCCTCCAGAGACACTCAGAAGTTAGTTTGTTTAGATCCTTATACTTTCTGTTCCATAGAGATTGTACGTATACCAAGTAGATGATGAACAAGAATAATTACATGCAGTAAAATCTATCTTAAAATTTCTAAAACATTTCTGATCATTTTTATAAGTTGAAAAAATAATTCTGGAGACCACTTTCCCAATCATTTGCCAATACCAGGTATTGAACAAAGCATACAATTTCCTTAAAGAGGTTAAAAATCATTTCATTTCACAGTGACTCACATGCATTACCTTGCAAATATTCTCAGGAAGATAATTTGATGAAACTTGATTTGTACTTGATCTAGAAATCAACTTTAAATCACAAGACAACATATATTATGCATAGCGAATAAGACAATGAATATTATGTATACTGAATAATTAGTTGTGGACCAAAGATGCACAATATAAGAATAGTACAGATAAGGAGAAAAGACCAGGCAACTTACTAACTTATATTTTCTGAATTCTTGGAGAGCTTAGAAAGATATAATTCATTTTAACAATGACTAAACAAAATATATCAGTTGTAGAATTTCCTTAAGCGTAGTATTTAGAAGATAGACTGATTTAAGTCAGTCAACTAAAGAATTTATCTTAAAGTAAAAAAAAAAGTAGTTAGAAATCTCAAAATGTTATTTTTCCTTGTTTTAGAGGGTATGTCTGATGGGTATGTCTTAGTATAACATCTTTTTATAATTTAATGAATGACTTCAGATCTTTCAATAATTTTTTAATATGTTTTATCCAACATATTTATTTGCATGTTATTCATTAGCAATAGGTTAAATTTTATTCATAAAACACTACTAGCACAGTTGCCCAGATGTAGTTGCCCAGAATTACAAATTCCACTGCTGCCTTCTACATCATTATATCATGTCAATTAAAATGCATATGTTAAGAATTTTGTGTAAAGAAAGGAGAATATCTGCTAGTGTGAAGAACAATTAAAATTGTTGGCTATGGACATTAGTTCCTAGAATTATTTCATTGTGTATCACTTTGATCTGTTGCAGTGTCATGCTGCTATAACACCGGTCAGCTTCCAGCAATATTCAGTGAGATTTAAATTAATAACACACTGATTAGCAGATATTTAAAAACAGATGGGACTGAAGTCTAACACAATACAAAATTCTTCACTAGAAAATAAAGATAAACAATGAAGAGCACTACATTTTAAAATCCTAAAAATTGGACTTACAACTAAAATTTAAAGCATCATGAAAAATAAAGCCCTTGAATGTTCATAATGCTAAGCATTCAGTGGTGAAGCAGTTCAAGACACAAGCCAGTATTTTTCTCTCCTAGGTTACCCTGCTCACATTCTCTGTTTGTGACCTTTCCCCTAGTGGAACCTAAATTGCAACTAAAATAATTGATTTGGGGTGAGTAAAAGAAAATAGGAAAATGTCTTTTAAAATTGCATTGAAAAAATCACACTAGTTTCTTTTTTTTATTAAAGGAATTTACATTAAAATAGCATTAACATTGTTTGACTAGGGGTGATAGGTCTGGTTTTTAAAGACAGATAAAGTTGTTGCCAAGGTATTCTTCAGCATTTCTATCCAAATGCATTTTATTTTCCTCTTAAAAGAAATCATTCAAAAGAAAAGACAAAGAAGAGAGACCAGATTTCTGTCTCTTATGCCCATACCTGACAACAGAAACCTTGATGACCTTGGCAAGTGCTTAGCTCTTCTGTTCTCTCAGTTCTCAGTCTGTAAATTGAAATCATTGAAATTACAGGAAACCTGAAGTGTTAGTATTGTGACTGATGATAAGCAAGATCGACAGGAATGGAAGGAAAAGGAGAAACAGCCAGATGAGCAGGCTCAACTCCCAAATCCAATAAATCCGAACACGATATATGGTTTTTAGGTTGTGGGTAAATGTGAAATTTATTTTCAAAATGGAACATGTTGAGAGATAAAAACAAGGGTTAAGACAAAGTTTCAAAACCTTTAGGTTGACTTTATATTATTGTTGGACAAATAAAACTATTATGCTTTGAAATCATTTTCAAAAATAGCACAATAGGAAGGCACATGTGGAGTTGCACACCTATAATCCCAGCCTTCTGGGAGGCTGAGGCAGAAGGATCACAGATTTGAGCCCAGCTTTGGCAATTAAAAAAAAAAAAAAAAGAAAAAGAAAAAGAAAACCAAAAACCACAACATAACAAAACAAACAAGACTAGGACAGTAGTTCAGCGTGAAGGCCTTGGATTCAATCTCTAATGCAGAAAACAATAACAAAAATAAAAAATACAGTAGGATGACGGTAATTTACAATTCATCATATACTTTATTAAGAACTAGAAAAATAGATTGTTATGACTTGTATCTAGATGTAACCCCCAAACTTCATGTGGTTATACATGGGGTTTTTCAGAGATGGCTGAATTTAGAGTGTGTGATGCTGGGATTAAGTACGATGCTAGATTTAAGGGTTTGTGATTGTTAAATTAGTCCACTGGATTGATATCATTCTGCATGTGGATAGTGGGAAGGTATCAGGGACCTGGCCAAGATCTCCAACTGCCTGGATGAGGGGTATGGCAAAAAGATGAAACAAGAAGCAGAGGAAAATTTACTAATGCATGATGGGGGGTTGGGAGGTCAATTCCTCAGGATGGACAGAGACCAAGACACTCCAAAACAGCCACTATTTATTGGGTGTATACAATGTAAGAGGGCTAGCAAAAGGTGCAAAGTTGATGGAAGATTCATAGGTGGATGACACAGCAAGCAGTGGATAACCCTGGGATGACTCAAGAGGGTAGAAATGATTTTATGCTAAGAAGGATCTTGCTCTGGAGTGTTCCTTTCAATATTAGTAGTTTTAGTTAGTTTTAGTGGGTGGAAGAGGATGACTCATCCCAAAAGCGTTAATAGGTAGTCTCGAAAGAGTGATACCATAGTCCCAAGCCTCCATAGGGAAGCATGCATAATTAGGCATTGTGAATTTGTGGTCCCCATCAGGAAGACTCACCTTGGATGTGAGTGCTAGCTGCCCTAAGGGTAGGTAGCCTGGATAGAATATAAAGGACAAAAGGAGGGCTGCTGCCATGACTTGCTGCTTTGCTGCTTTACTACTTTGCTACATGCTGCCTTGCTGCCTTCTGCATTCTGCCTCCCGTGAACTATTTCTCCTCTGCCATGCCTCCCTGTCTTGGGGCCCGCCAACTATGAACTGAAACCTCTACAAACCGTGAGTTACAATAAACCTTTCCTCCCTTAGCTTTGAGTTACAGGTATTTTGTTTTTAGCAAGAAGGGTAACCAAGAGAGGTGTTAGAAGGCTTCTGATTCAAACGTTGGTTTATATATTGTGTAAATGTATTGGATTATCACAGATCATACTCCATAAATATGTGCATTGTGTCAATTAAAATTTAAAAATAAAATTCTTTTGAAAATTAATAAAATTATGAAATAAGTTTTTAAAAGTATTTTTACATTGATGATTCAAATGTTAAAAATAGCAAAGCAGGTAAATTTTCATTCATAATTACTTGGACAGTAATTATGTTCTTGATGTCCCTCTGGAAATACCATGCCATTGTTATTCCTCTAAAAGATTATTATAAATATTTTAACTCAAATATATTCAGTGGCAATTCAGAATTTCCATATTTATTTTAAAAAATATTTGACCAGCTAAAACTCATCAAATAAATACTACTCATTTATGACTTTTTGGAAGGAACTGATTCATGTTTTTATCTCTTTTGTGTTAAAAAAGCAAAATATATTGAATAATTTTCAAATACTAAATCAAATTCTATTTTGGGGTTAAAATGTATTTGGTCATAATATATTATCTTTTTCTAAGTTGCTGAATTTCACATTAAATATAACATTTAAGATTTTTTGTGTCTATATATATTAGGAAACTGATTTGTAGTTTGTTAAGCTTTACTAAAACATAATTGATATAAAATTGTACACATTTAATGCATACTATAGATAGAGAGATGAAATAAAATATAATATCTTACAGGAAGAGAATAAACAAGTTTTGTAATACATAAACTGTGGAAGCGTGAAGTCAGGCTGACAGACTTCTGAACTAGAAAAACGAGGTAGGCAAAGCAGGTTAATGGTGAGGAAGATGCCTTCAAATTATGCTATTCCTCATCTTTTCTATCTCTGGATTTTGTACTTACTGCTTCTTTAGACTAGAATGTGCTTCCTCCAGATATTTGCAAAACTTGCTTTTTCTAGTTTTTTAGAGTCGTATCTGTGTTAAGTAATAAATCTTTAGGGAGACCTTTGCTGACCACCCAGTGTAGTACAACAGGCTCAAATCCTTTTTTTCATAACACTGACTGCTCCTTAATATTAAATTAAAGTTAAGAGTAAACCATATATACATATAATTTTAGATTTTCTCTTGAATAATAAAAAACCTAAAAGAAATGGACAATACTTGTTTTAATAGCATAGTTCATCTAATCTAATACACCCAAATATATTAATAAATACTTGAAAAAATATGAATGGGTTATTTTTTTTCTTTTTGTACAAACTCTTAATTTGGATCAGATACTTATTAATTTCTCAGGTACCTTGTGTGGTGAGTAGACACCACTTGGAATGATGTAGAAGATAGTATTGAATTGTTTTTTACTTACTGATTTTCCTGGAACTGTGTGATTATATGAAGACTGCAGCGGTTTTTTTGTTTGTTTGTTTGTTTTTCTTGTTGTTGCTGAGTCTACACTAAAGTAGTACTTAGAATTTAGTAAAGTATAAATACTTACTAATTATTAAATTAAGAAATTAAAAAAACTGAAGAAAGACATGAGACCTGGGTCAGATGCACAAGGCATTAGCAGAGTGGTGACAATTACATCCGTAAGTGTGAATGAGTTTAAAAAGAAAAAGGTGCCTCAAATAAGGCATTGGTTAAATATTTCTCAAAAAGTGTATACTCCTGTAAGAATTAATTGTTTTTACGTATTTTACATTACATTTCATTTACATTAATTTCTTTATCTTTGTGACAAAATGCTCAACATTTACAATTTACAGGAAAAATGGTTTACTTTGGCTCACAGATGAGAAATTTCACTCCATGTTCAGTGGGCTTAATTAAGTATGGAAACAACATGGTGGAAAGGGCTGGGCATAAGAAAACTGCTTATAACATGGTGACCAGGAAGCAAAGAGAGAAAGAGGTTTTTTTTTCTTTTTTTTTTTTCTTTTTTGACAGGGTCTCACTATACAGTTCAGGCTGGCCTTGAACTCATTTTGTAGCCTGGTCTGGTCTCAAACTCACAATGATCCTCCTGCCTCAGCCTCCAAAGTGCTGGGATTAAAGGTGTGTGCCACCACTCCTGGCTCTGAGAGAAAGAGAGTTTGGAAGGGAGATACACCTTTCCAGGTCATTTCCTCAGTGACCTACCTCTTCTGACCAGGCCCCATCTCATACCATTAAAATCAGTTATAGCACCTCCGTGATTTGATCACTTTTAAAAACTCCAGTTATGAACACTTGAGGTTCTAGGGGGGACATCTAGATGTAAACCATAGTAGCCCCTAAAATTTTGATCTTTTCAATTGGAGAAGTTAAAATCGCTAAAATACTATAAATATTGACAGCAAAATTTTAAATTAATTCCAATGGAAATTAAATACTATAGCTATTTGATTTTTATCCACACTCAAACAAGAAACACGTGAGTAGGTACGTTAGCTACTTATCTCTCATTGCTGAGACAAAATACTTGACACCCAAAATTAAGAAAGGAAAGGTTTATTTAGCTCATGGTTTGTGAAAGTTTCAGTCCATAATGAGCTGGCTTTAAGGCAGGGCGGTGCATGGCAGAGGGGCAACAGTTCATGGTGGCAGAAGACAGCAAATAGCAAAAGCATAAAAGGGGTGAGAGCAAGCCTCTTTCCCTCCATTATATTCTAAGCAGGCTATCCAGTCTAGAGTGAGTAACACTCACACCATCTGCATGCTCTTCTCTTGCACAGGCTGTAGATGTTTACAAAATGAGGAACTTGGCCACCTGCTGAGTTGCTTAGTTAAGCTTCTAAACTTCTCAAATTAACAAAATGAACAAACCATCATAACACCCTAGTATGTAAACAGCCACTGTAGGGCATGTCCACTACACCCTAGGATGTAGAACTGCTGATTCATGTAGTTAAACTTCTAAACTTCTCAAGTTGACACAGTGTATCAACCATTACAGTAGGTACTTTGCAACCCCAACATTATGTGTTATTTTCTAATATTTTTAAGTTTTCATTTCTATTGCACACTAATTGTTATATGAATTGTTGAATATGGATTATATTAAAGTTTTAAAACAATTTAATATGAGTAGATAGCATAAGTACAAAGAGTTACATTATTTCCTTCATTTCCTTTCTTCCTTCTTTGGCAGTACAGGAAATTGAACCCAATTCCTTTAATGCTAGCCAAGAGCTTTACCACTAAGTTATACCCTGGACTTATTTACCTGTATTTTGAGACACAAGCTCTTATTAAATTACCTGAGTTGGCCTCAAATTTGTGATCCTTCTTCCCCAGCCTCCCAAGCAACTGGAGTAAAGGTACATATCACCACATACTGCAAGAGGTGTATTTTCCTAAAAGACCTTGAAAGGTTTCATTGATGAAAAGGAAAGAGTTGACAAGTACTATGGTCCCAGCCTAGTTGAGGATGGAATATACTAGATTATGTAATCATAATTTCCTTCTTAACAGAGAAAATACTGCTGATAAAATGTTCAAGCAGACATACTTCAAGAAATTTATTACTACCTGTCTTGATTACTTTTCTCTCATTGGTAATCTGCTGGCTTTAAGACAGAGTATGATACAGGGGCAACACTTCCAGGGCAGAAGACAGCAAAGCAACAAGAGCAAAAGGGAGGCAGAACAAGCCTCTTTTCCTCCCTTGTATTGTAAACAAGCTATGCCCCTTTGGTGGGTTTCACACTCAAGCCATCTGCATGTTCTCCTCTTGCATAGGCTGAGGTTGTTACAAAGTAAAGACCCTGGGTCCCTGCTGAATCATTTAGTTAAATTTCTAACCTTCTCAAACTGACACAATGAACAACATCCTAGAGTGGTTATGACTTATATTCTATACCCCAGAATGTAAAGCTGCTTAGTCTGTTAAGCTTCTAGATTTTTCAAGTTGACACAATGCATCAACCACAACAATCCAGCCCTTGTCAACTTGGCAACCAGACACATTTCTTTAAGTCAGTTTCCAGATGCAAGACATGCTTATTAACATTTCACAACTTGCAACACAAGTTTAACAATCCTTAAGAACCAGTATTAAGTCTATCAACATTATATTACATAGAATTGCAACATTTTGTCCTTGGCCTCCCCCCCAAGACTCATGGACATCCCATTATGCAAAAGGCATTTAGTCCGTCTGCAAGGGTTGCCAAAGCCCTAACAGTTTCATCATTGCTGAAAAGTTCAAGTCCCAAGTCCCTGTCTAGATGGAAGGCAAACTCTTAGCTGCATACACCTGTACAAATGAAAACAAACTTAAGCACTTCCAACATACAATGGCACAAGATAAACACTTTCATTCCAAAAGTTACAAACAGGGGAATACAAAGAATTGGGACCAAAGCAAGTCCAAAATCCATCAGTGCAAACATTAAGTTCCATGTCCAGTATCTGAAGCAATCTGGTTTTGAACTCCAAAAGTACTTATGCTGGTTGTGTTATGGGTGACAAGTGCAAGGTCCTGAGTTTGATTCCTGGCACCAAAAAAACAAAACACAAAATCGCATGCACTGGAGAATGTTCGACCCTTACATGTTGCTTTTTACATTGTAGACATGGGTAACTCAATGTCAAAGTTTCTTACTCCTTGGGAATGCATTCTTAAACACTGGAAGATGTTCAACCCTTACATGTTGAAAAAGGGCTGTTTGATATTTCTCTGCACACTTGTGTGGTCTACCAACCCCCTAAAGCCAAAGTGGAATGCAGAGGGAAGTATTAATTATTATGCCATTTTACAACTAGAAGAAGACTGTAAAAAAGAGGGAAATGGTCAGAATTGTGTTATGTTCAGACTTTCTTTGTATTGAGAAATATTCCTTATTTATGTTCCAAATGTAAATGTGAGCCACAGGAAAACCAGGCACCTCAGGCCCTTAAGACATTTACTACCCTGGAGCCTGAGACTGCTCCTCCAAAATCTTTGAAACCTGAGGACAAGGCAGCCTTAATTGAAACTGCACCCACTGTAACTGAACCTAAGGTTTCTCCTACTTGCCCTTCCAGTCTTAAGAATGGGGCTTTTAGATCAGCTGCAATCTAGGCCTCTACAGGGACATACTTGTCTTTAGCTAAGTTTATGAAAGCTACTCAATGACAATATCCTTTATAAGAAGTAAATGGACAATTTGGAACTTTGAGAATTCATGTGACTTTTTCTCTCAGTGACTTAAAACAGATAAAATTAGATCTCTGAAAAATTTTCAGATAATCCTCATAAGTACATCAATGTCTTTAGAGGATTTACTTAAACCTATAAACTAGATTGGAAAGATGTAATGTTAATATTAAACATCTAATGAGAGACAAACAGTATCACAAGCTGCTATTGCATTTGGAGATGAATATCGTATTGTTAATTTTGGAAGGCCTTAAGACAGACAGCCAGGGAAACTACCAATTCCCACTGGTTCCCAAGTAGTTCCTATACAAGACCCCTACTGGCTTAGCAACTAGATAGTAGATTGGAGTAGGAAACATTTTCGCACATGTGTTCTTGAAGGTCCAAGAAGAATAAGAACTAAACCACTCAATTATTTTAAATTATCAACTATTCAAGAAACAAAGGAAAACTGCTCTGCCTACTTAGATCATTGATAAAATGTACTTCCTTAGATCCTGATGAAATATAGGGACAAAGTAAAGATAAGTTTATTATCCAGTCAGCCTCAGATATTAGAAAAAAGTTGCAAAACGTGGTTTTTGCTCCAGATAGTTCACTTGATACTTCAGTAAAAATTGCCTCCTCAGTACTTTATAACTGTGATGAGGAGGAGGCTGAAGACAGAAAACAAAGATACTGGGAGAAAGCGACTGCCTTTGTTGCAGCATTAAGAGAAACAGACCCTAAATCTGGTTCTCAGGGTTCCAAGAAGAGCTTGACAACTACACTGACCTGCCAAGGCCCCAGAGTTCAGACCCATCCTATCAGTTGGTCCAACAAGGCTGAAGGGCCCTGGGGCACTCTCTGACCCATCCATCTGGCTGGACTGCCATCTCCACAGAGAAGCGTTAGGTAATCATGACTATAGAGGGAAAAGAAACCAGCCTATAGCTGGACACTGGCACAAGTCTCTGTCTTTCTTTTCAATCCTGACCTTCCTTTTAGTCATCATACCTCAGTGAAAGGAGTCACTAGGGAGAAGGTGTTATGGTTGATACAACTTGAGATACAACTTGAGTTGATACAACTTGCATCAACTTGAGAAGTTAAGAAATTTAACTAGGAGACTCAGCAGGGAGCCAGATTCCTTACTTTGTTGGTACTGGGGATTGAACTCACAACCTCGCACCTGCCAGGGCAGGCACTTAAGCCACTGAGCCAAACTCTCAGCCCTTAGATTCCTTACTTTGTAAATATCCTCAGTCTGTGCAAGAGGAGAGCACAGAGGCGGTATGAGTGCTACATTTGCCCTGGAGGTGGGGAGTGGCCTGTGTACAATATAAGGAATGAAAAGCAACTTGCTCTTCCCCCTTTTGCTCTGGCTGCTTTTGCTGGCTGCTGCTTTGAAGTGTTGCCCCTGGACATGCTGCCCTACCTTGGAGCCATCTGATTATGAACTGAAACCTCTACAAACAGTGAGCTAAATAAACATTTCCTTCCTTCATTTTGGGTATTAGGTATTTGGTGCCAGCAATGAGAGAAAAGTAATCAACACACAAGGTAATTCTCTATTTTTCACAGCCCTTAGACTGTAACTGGGATGACTTGCTTTTTACACATTCATTTCTGGTTATGCTTGAAAGTTCAGTTCCCCTTTTAGGGACAGCTATTTTATCATGTTTAAATATTGTTGTATATATGCACCTGGGTCAGGTATGCTGCCTTTCCCTTGTGGAGACAGAAATATATCCTGAAGTATAGGCAACTAAAAGTAAAATAGGTAGGGTAATAAAAGCTTCTCCAGTACAGATACATCTCAGAGATTCTACTATTTTTCCTCACAAGAGACAATATCCTTTAGCTCTTACTGAAATAAGAAATATGCCTCAAATTCTAAGCCTCAGTCCATTTGAAAGGCTTTATGGACACCCTTTTCCCACTGTTTTCTATTTGATAGAGAAACAGATGCCTTACTGAAAGATGGCACCTCATTGGCTAAATTCCAACAAACTCTTCAAGAGATAAAAGAAGCTCAGCTAAAGAAAAGGGAAATCCTATATTCCACCTTGGAGATTTATTACTGGTAAAGTCCCCTCCCTCATCTTCCCCTCCCAGGACCATCCTGGGAAGGATCATATACCATGATTCTGTCAACTCCTTTTGCTGTCAAGAAAAACAGGCCTGAACTCTTGGATACATCACAGAAGACTCAAGCCCTGGCAACCAGAGAGTGTCACTATCTACATACTCCTGTGAACTTATAGAAAATTTTAACATTCCTGTTCAAGAAACAAACAAGGCCTTCAGATAAGCAATGTTACTATTAGCCCTTTTACAAATCACTTCACCATTTAAAGGAAGGTAATTCCTTCCTAATGTGGGCATAATAATATGCAGAATCATTACAACAAACCTCCTGATGGATATGTGGCCTACTCCCCTTGTCAAGTACATCAGGACTTCCTTGGTGGGTATCCCCACTTCAAGGAGAAAATTGAAACAAATTACAAGACTGTATTGAGTTACAAAAAACTTCAGTAACTCAATGTTTAGCCCACCATTACAAAGTAATGGAATAGCCTATAAATTATACTTTTAATAAGCCTAGACATAATCAAACCATTTCTAACAATGCCACTGAAGCCTCCCTACAACTACTAGTGAGTTTCCATTAAATAAAAGTGAGGATCTAATTCTGAGGGCCAACAACCATAGATAGAAAGATGGCTATTTTCAAATATGGGATGAGCATATATGGCTAACCCCCATTGTAGATATCTCAGTAGTAAGGCCCCTATATGTTGGGAACAAAAGAATCATTCTTTTTCTCATTGGCCTAAGTCCACTAAATACTCAGAATGGACACCCCTCAAACAGTGTATACACACAATAACTTTATAGGCTAATGACTTGTTTGCAACACACTGGTTTAATCACCATGGAATTAAATGGGAAGCCTGGAATTAGTCGGGAAGCCTCCAATGGCACTCATTGGTCTCATGGGACCAATTTGTGGCCCTGGCTGCCCCCTGGATGGATAGGAAGATGCACATTAGCTTTCGTATGGTTATAAGGCAGGAGTGTCAAAAGTATTGACAAACCTGCAAATTTACCCCACCTACAACATTGATGGTTCAGAAGTATGTTTCACTGATATGATCACTTGTCCTCTATCTTTATCCTTCCCTAGGGTTATAGGATGTCATGCAACTTATTGAGGACTTAACTAACTATACTCAACAGGCCTTAAATGACACCATGGCTGATTTCTCTCTCTTACATGAAGAAGTAAAATTAATGAGACAGTCTGTCCTCCAAAATTGGATAGTATTAGACATTCTAACAGCAGCACAGGGGGTACTTGTGCAATCGTAAAAACTGAAACTTGTGTATACATTACTGATCCTTCTGCTAATATCTCAATAGCTTTTCAAGATATTAGATGACAAATCAATGACATGTCAGGCTCTAAAATTCCCTGGACCTTATCCTTATCCTCCTTATGGGAAGCCATTACTAGCTCCTCTTAGTGGAAATCTCAATTAACTGTACTCATAATTATCCTGTTGATTCTATTATTTGGTCTATGCATACTTAATTGTTTCTTTGGCTTTCTCTCCTCCAGACTTAAAGCTGTATGTCTACCCAAGATGAAAATACCTGTTGTATTTTGAGGGCCTGTAGATAGGTTCTCTATAGCGTATATCTGACTGCTGACCAACAACTATGACCCCCTGCAGCCTGAAGAAGTCAGATTGGTCATCACCCACTATTCTCCCATGGCAGTTTGGGCTACTTTTTCAGAGGGGAGAATGTTACAGGCAGCTGAGCTAATTAGAAATATTATTGGCAGTCAGACAGGGCTAGGCCCTCAAAGAAGCCAGTGCAGAAGACCAGATATCTTGCAACCTTGGAGGAGATAGACACCTCTGCTGCAGGCCAGATCTTAAGTCAAAAGACAAAACAAATACAACCACACTCTAAGTATAAACATCAGGGATTGATATTCTAAATAGGTATCCATCACCTTGAAGAATCCAGAAGAAGCCACTAATCCAACAACCTACAGGCAAAGGCCTACTCCTGCTTGCTATGTGACTCGCTTCCCTATTGGATTCTAATTTAATCAATCTTACCTGAGCAACTACACTCATATCTTATTGGTTGACCGTAATTCTGTCCCACCTCATGTGCACCTTGCAAGTTCCCATTTTTCTCCACTCTGGATCCATCTCACCTCATGGTTTTGCTCTGTAAAAGTCCCTAAAAAAGACAGAGTCTTTGGCAACCCACTTGAGACCACTTCGGTCTCTCTCTCACACAGAAACTTTCTTTCTCACAATAAATATATTCTGCTCTTAACCTTGATTGCTCCTAAAATTCATTTTTCTATTTCAGAGAACATGAACTTGTACCAGACATCTAGTATGTTGAGAGTTCCTTTCCCCTATATCAGTTGTAGCTCCCATGGCTTCTCTCTTGGGTTGGCTTTGCTCTCTTCTTGCAGGTGGATGATGCCAAGGTATGTTGCCAGGTGGGACAGTAGCCAGGCTTTCCTTTCTCTTGGCAGTAGGAGTCAAGTGCCTGGATCATTGGGCACTCTGAATTCAATCCTGAGGAACACATTTTTTATGCCACCACCATTCTGGAACATGGTCCTCTGTGGCTTTCACCTCAAAGCAAAGTCTTAACAGCTTTGCAGATTTGAGGCTATAAAACTTCAAGCTGCTTTTTGTGATGTCTTCAGGTCATCTTTTCTATTCTCCTGTTCCTTTTCAACAATCAAGATTTCCTCAGCCATATCTTTGCAGTCTACAGCTTCATTGGAGCTTTCTTTCAGGCCAAACTCACAGTGTTTTAAATCATCCTACTGGACTTTTCGCTCTTGATTCATAACATAAATCTGGCTAAAAGTTCCTGACAAGTCATAGCCTCAACATTCAACTATCTTGAAATTTCTCCTGCCAGATTAATTAGACTACCACTCTTAATCTTAGTCTCAAGCAAAGTTTCTGGACATGAGCAATATACAGACAAACATTTTACCAGGCCATAACATACATTATCTGGAGTCCGACAACCAGTGCAGAAACTTCACAAGACTGGATTTTACTGGTTTTCTGGTCTTCTGAGCTCTGACCAGAATCTCCTATACAGAACAGCCTAAGCCATTCCAGGGCTACTTTTTCAGGTGACAGCTTCAAACCTTTCAAACACTTTCCACAAGCCATTTCCAAAGGCTCTTGTACCACATGGTCAGGAATAGTCACAGCAATGACCCCTCCACTGGTATCAAATTTTGTCTTGGTTACTTTTCTCTCATTGCTGAGACAAAACACTCAACACCCAAAATGAAGGAAGGAAAGGTTTATTTAGCTCACAGTTTGTGGAAGTTTCAGTCTAATGCTGGCTCCAAGGTAGAGTGGCATGGCACTGGGGCAACACTTCCAGGGCAGAAAATAGCAAAATAGCAAGAGCAAAAGGAGGGTGGAGCAAGCCTCTTTTAGAGTCAGGTAACTATTAACCAAGTGTCATTTGTTTTAGTCTATTCAAATATTGTTACCTTTTTATATAATTTCTTCTCTAAAGAATAAATATTTGAGTTATTCTACTAGGTCAATTTTCCTTTATGCAAAATTTCAAATGTTTAGTTGCTTTAGTATGATAACATTTATACATATTTAAAGGCCTGACTATATAGTCAAAAAATTCTGTGTGAAATTGTATAGATGAATTACTAAAATGAAATAATTATATTACTTGTTCATGGGATCATTCATTGTATCACCGTGCTGTGACTTCAGTATTATTAATTGCAGACTTTATTTTCATAGCATTCTGGATACTCTTACGAGCTTATAGGAGCAAATAAAGTAAAATAAAATTTTAGATAAAAAAACATTATCTATTTCCATTTCCAATTACATTCTGGTATGAAAGAGACATGATTTTTCAGCACCAATCCAAGTAACTTTGTGGTCTTAAAATAGGTAGGATTTCCAATAGAAAAATCATATATATTCTGTGATCATTATTGTGAGTAATATCGTAACTTAAAATGACCCATATATGTCATATTTTTTTCACAAAATCTATATAGGCTCTCTGACAACAATTACATTTTTGATCATGTATTTAACATAGTTAAATAAAATTGAACTTAATATCTTTGATGAAGTGTAGCTATGCATTGTTCTAGGAACTAATTTTAAATTGCTCCATTGAAATTCAATGAATATTGAATGAACTTAATAACTAAATGAACATTTATTGTTCATTATAGTAAACTTCAGTTTTCTATATCAAATTTTATGTACAATATGTTCTCTCCGTGAGAGAGAGCACAACATTTTATGGAATTATTGATTCTGAAAACATAGATTCCCTCACAAGAGACCATATGAATTACACAATGTTTTTATTACTAATTTAGATTGAATACCTAATAAATTACAAAGTTAAGAAAGAATCGTAAACTGAGTGTGGTGGTGTATGCTCATAACCCAGCACTCCAGAAGGCTGAGGCAGGAGATTCACAAATTGGAGTGGAGCCCTGGCAATTTAGTGACTTAAGAAACCCTGTCTCATGGTACAATAAGCAATAAAAATGGGCTGGAAATGTAAATCAGTGAGAAGGCCCTGGGATTAATCTCCTGTAATACACACACAGACAGAATTTTAAGTAGCTGGTAGGTCAATATTAAGCAATAAGGATATCAATGATATTTACTTTGACAGTTCCTTCATGATGAATTACTTTTCTGTGTTGTTCTGGGGATTGAATTCAGCACTTTTATGCCAATCTACAACCCTGGTCTTCTTAATTTCTTATTTTGAGATAGGATCTTGCTGAATTGCCCAGGGCTAGGCTCAAATTTGCAATCTTCCTGCCTCTGCTTCACTGGAATTATAAATGTGCACTGCTATCCCTGGCTAATAATGAATGTGTTGAATGTATAGTGAAAAGGAGGGGGGAATGGAAACTTTTTCAAAAAATATAAGATAAACATAGTTTCGAGATTAACAGTCATGTTTGCTTTTCACCTCAATCCTCTTATTCTGCTGATATTAATATTTAAAGAATACAATTGTATCTATTGTTGAACTAAAATATCTCTAGACAGCCTCAATTTTATACTCAGTATAATCTAACAGTGGTAATGTTAATTACAAAATCAAGAAAATATTAAACTAAGAAGTTGTAAAAATGGAATACTTTGATAGTTTCAATAGAAAGAGATACCTGTTGAACTCATTTTTATTGAGATTCTGAGGCTGACTTTGTTTAGGTGATTCATGTGGAAAATTGTAGTTTTGGTTGGAGTTTTCAGGCAAATTGAAAAACAACTTAAGCCAGCTCCTGTCAAGACTAAATAGCTTTGGTTAAATTATAAATCTATTAGAACAGGGGAGTGTGGGATTTCCCACAGAGTGTAAATTGGCCCAGCCACAACTATTTAATAAAGTTTTAGTCATGATAAGAAAAACCTACTGAAAATTTTGAGAACTTTCATGGTGGTATAATAAGGCATTTAAATCATCTTGCAAATTGTCATTAGAATCATCCCTAGTTTATAAAGAAATTTTAAACCTGGAAAATTTCTCATCTTTGAAAAAATAGTTTTGATAGTATCAGCATTGCACAAATATGAAGGTTATTCTGCTCATTCTTAAGAGCACAGTATAGTTTCATTATTGGTAGTTTATGGCTGATTGAATTTTTGAAAATGTATGCAGTATCCCTCTATAGGAAACCTAATAAACAGAACATCTTATTTTTTTATGTAATTAAGGAAACATGAAGTATAAAAATCATATCAAGTTATTTCAAGGATTCCTCTATTTTCCCCTGTATTCAGTGTCTCAAGGTACAAAATGAGGCTGGAAGCTATTTCTATCCACGAGCGGTCCTTTAAGGAGCACCAAAGATGGTTTTGGTATAAAAAATACTGTCCATTTTATTATTCCAAGTTTCAGGCTTGATCCTAGAAAAAATACTGTGCATCAAACATAAGTTCCCAAGATAAATTATGGTTGATTTTTTGCTTTGACTACCAAGTACAAAAGTACTCTAAATAATCATGACAGGATGATTAAATAATATTAGAAATTTCCTAAAAGTAACTTTTCAATCAATTATGCTTTGTACTAATATCTGTTTCTTTCTTCTTTGTAAGGGAATCTTGCTTGCTGATGTCTTGTACTCGTTACTACTTTGAAGTGTATTAAATATTGTTATTATCGTATTATATTTTTACGAAGTTTTTATTTTTCATAAAGGAAACAAAAATAACTTTACTGTACATATTTGAGGTATATGATGTTTTGATATAAATACACAAAGTGAAATGATTAAATTAATACAAACATTTCTATGAAGAATATTTTGTTTTCACAATTCATATGAATTAAACTTTTTATATAACTAGAGACTGATTATTGTATCAATTTAATATTTCCTAAAGTCTTACAGATAGTTTGAACATTTAGAATAACAATTTTAGAAAAACACAATCACTATTTATATTCAAAACTCATCAGTGAATCTGACATCCTATCACCTATGTCAAGTAACTCAGTAGAGAAAATATAGGCCACATAAATTGTAGCATTATGCAACTTACAAAGCCCAATTTTATGTTTTCAATGTGAGTTAAGTTATATTGAATTTTATATTATATCATTACACATTAAATTTTGTTTTATGTTTTCCTAGTCTTATAATATTTAGTTAACTGAACACTCACCTAAGAATAAGCAACTTAAGAATTATCAATGCATTAAGCTCTTTGTAAAAACTATGAGCAAAAGTCTTACATGAGTAAAGTCATATTTACATTACATTCATGCTATGATAAGACAAGAAAGACGATATATGAGGGTGTCTTGCAAATCAAATTTAACAGAACAGTTTAAATTAACAAAGGACTCATGGTAATTAGAAATTAGAAATATCGGTAGTTATGAAATTTATATAGATTTATACAGTTCTCATTTTTGAATCTATTTTAAAACAGTTTATAACTTAGTTACAGGTATAAAATTTGCATGCCTCAGAACTAGAGATAAATAATGTACCATTTTATAACTCCTGTGCTCTTTAAAGGGATGGTACTATATAATACAGTCCTGACCTCACTGTGATGCATTGCTTAGGCAGACAAATTTCTGGGACATCCATGGGACAAAATTCAAGATGTTCCTTTTGTTCTGAAATGAACTCTAATAAGCAAGTATTAAGTATTTCATGACTTCCTGATTTCCAATTCATTTTGGAGCTAGTAAGAGAATGTAGAAGTTGACAACTGTTACACTACAAAAAGAGTATTTAGTATTCAATCCCTATTTACATTTTTAAAAAATTAAAACAATTGAACAATTATGTGACATAATTGTAAAATAAAATCCATTTTTTTCTGTATAGGCAATGTGCCTCATCAATTATATCTTATAACAAGGCGGAGAAAGTGGAGGGAAAGGGGAAGCAAAAAGAATTAGGAAGTTTTATGTACATGTACAAACCTCCTGCTGTAAATGTATTCATGGTTGCCAACATGTACGAATGAAGATAAAAATTAAAAAAGGAAGTATAGTGTATGTAGGCCTTTGGGCCGCTGTATTTGGAGATAATATTTAGTCAAGGGTACTTGGGGGTTGGGTATAATCCCCTGGGTTTGATCTGAAAGTCTGCTGATTTTCAGTCCCTTCTATGCTGTACACTGTGATATGGGAGAGTTGGTGACATCCACGGAAAGTTCCAGTTTGGCACTTAGGACTCTGCACCAGCATTGCTGCATAATCTGGTAAATGCTTAGAGGGACTGAGAAGCAGAACTCCAAAAGGAAAAGTCAAGTTTCCCAAACTTCACCCTCCCTACAGTTGTTGTTCTTTGTTCTAAAACAGATGAAAGCAGTAACTTTTGGTCCTGGAAGTAAAATCTAATAACTTTCTGTTGCCATAACATCCTGTTATGCCCAAGCAGGACCACCAAGACACCAAAGTGTCACAGCTTGACGAATTGCCTTTGTTCTCCTTCTGCCCACCCACAAGTTCCATGCCAAAGACCAGTCCCCTTGGCAAAATGTATAAAACAGGGGCTTCTCCTTTGTTCGGCGCTCAGCCAGTGTTCACCTAATAAATCCTTCTGATTCACGCACATCTCTTCAGTGTCTTGAATTCTGCAACATCTGGACATGTATTTGTCAGGCTTTTCTCTCTTGTGAGATATTTTCTATTATATTCCATGGAATTTAGGGCATTTTACATTTCTTTTTGGCTGCATACACTACCCTGTAAGTCAGTAAAGTGTCTGTGTGGAAAATCAGCTTTATTTTTTGACTTCACAACTTTCTAATTCATAATTCCTGGCCTTCTAAATAGATCTGCTAAAATATGTGCTGTTTTATTTCTTCCCAGAAAAGTCTCTTGGCTTAGCCAACCAAGCCTGAAACCAGAAGCCAGAAATTTCTCCTAAGAAATAAAATAGTGGACAACTATCTGTTTTTCTCAGACAGATGACATTACTTGTGGAATGAAAGTTCCATTGTTTAAAGGAACCAAAACATACTGACCTATGTTTATTTATGTATTTTAATGTGAGATTTAATCAAATTTATTGGAGATAAATTATTTTGTGGTAGGAGTCTATGATCATTTTGTTTTGGCCATTAAAAATGAAAATAAGGGGTGAAGATATTACTCAGCACTTGCCTAGTGTGTACAAGAGTCTGGGTTTAATTCCAGTACCACAAATTAAAAAATAAGTAAGTATGTGACCATCTTGAAGAATGAAGTCTTATACTTGTTTTAAAAGCACAGATTTGGTGTTGGGAAAAGGATATATATGAGGATTGTGTGGTAAAATACACCACTGTTTCAGACAATATGGAAATCTGAGTCTTGTATTTGTGGAAAACTATCTTTTTCTAAAGAAGAAGAAATGCAGATTTTATGGTTTTTATAAAGTGTCTTTTCATTCTAAAAATGTTTAAAATTGCATCTAATGTGTTGGTGGATAACACTTTGGAATAGAGATTTTATCCTTTTCTCTTAACTATAAAAGAATATTATGTGTACTCCACTACCTACCACTTACAAAGAAAATAAAATGAAATCAAATTAAATATGATGCTGAGAATTTCAGAAATATTCAAAAAATGTATAAAGAATTTGGCTCATATGGTATGAGATGGAGAAGGATGAATATTCTATGTTTGAATCAAAATTCATGAATGAATATTTAGGATAAGAAAGCGATATTAGCCGGGCGTGGTGGCGCACGCCTTTAATCCCAGCACTCGGGAGGCTGAGGTAGGAGGAGCGTTGTGAGCTCGAGGCCAGCTTGGGCTACAACGTGAGCGCAAGGCAGGCCTGAGCTATATAGTGCGACCCTGCCTCAGAAAACCAGGGCTGGGAGTTTGGCTCAGTGGCTTAAGCCCCTGCCCTGGCAGGTGTGAGGTTATGAGTTTGATCCCCAGTGTTGCAAAAAAAAAAAAAAAAAAGAAGTGATATTTCTAGAAAAATCCACAATTAAGAATATACTTTGTTTCTCAATCAAACAGCAATAAAAATGTCAGATTTTTATGCCATTAGGTTTATGTTGTATTTTCATTTTGAAAAGATTAAATGGAGTGTGAAGCAGGAACAGATTTCTTGAAAGTGGAGTAAAAATTAATGGAAAATTTGTGTCTAGTAATAAACTGTAAAATTAAATCCTGGACATATGTAAATAACACAATTTTTAAATTTACTAATAATTGTCTTGCAGCTTTGAGAATATTAGCTTTGTTTGATTTGTAAAAATGAATTATGTTTATTTGATAATAAATACATTTTATGATGCTGTTAATATTCATCTAGATTCAAGAAAAGTTGACTATCCTTTTGAAATAATAATGAACTTGTTGAAATAAACATGCTAGATAGGTGCTCTTGAAAATTAAAATCTATGATTATTTTAGTGCCCCCCTCTTTGTAAATTAATGTTTATGGCCTCTATTTGTGCTTCTTTTAAGGTGAGGAAGAAATAGTAGTTGACTCTTTTCCTTGGAATAAAACTTGCAAATACATTAACATCATCACTTTAGATTTTATAAATCCTTCAAGTCTCTTGAGGGACACCCCTATGATATGAGCAAATTGGACCAATTTTGCGGGGAGAATCCCACTTTCTGTATTTGCAAATTGCCCAAATTTCTCCTTTTTTTGCAATTTCCTGGATAGACGATGTAGAACTGGCTGCCAGAATTTGGTGGAGCAGAGTAAAGGTTTGAGGACAGGGATCTCACCTGATAGCATGCGGGTGTTTTTTTTACTTCTTTCCTTTCAACCCAAGTGCCAGGGCTAGCAATGGAGCCTGTAGCTGAAGAGTTAGTGGGGTTGTGATTCAGCCTCTCCCAGAAAGGACACTTGGCCTCCTCTGTCCAGATTTCAAGGAAAGAAGTTATCCTGCTAAGACACCAAAGGAAAGAGAATCTGGGAGAAATGTGGCTCAGGCCTAAATGTTTCTAACTTTGAAAGATACTTCATATTGCTGGATTCTGAATTCTGAGTGATCTTTCTGCCAACTCATTTATTTCTGTGCTTCATGAGCTGCGAGTGGAGAATCCAGGGTTCTTTGTGTGCTTTTTCAGTCACACCTGGTTTCAGCTTCCAAAATATTGGTGCTGTTGTCTCCTCTCCTATTCTTTTTGGCTTCATTGGCTGAGTATGTGTGCACCTGGTTGTGATGGGTTTTGGAAGAGACTGGTTATAAAAAAAATTATAGGCCATCACCATCATTGAAAAGAAACCCCTTGTGTTATGCTGAATGATTGCATTGTTCTTTATGCATTGTTCTCTAATATTGTTTTCTATGAGGCCTTTCTAGTTGCTGTTGTTCTTTTAGGACTGTGCTATATTTTCAGATACACAACTTCTGCAGCTTAAAAAAATTCACTATGTAGGAAAAATTTGGAGGCAACTACAACATTATACATATAGAAAATACAGAAAGACGTAGAAGTTTCTAGACCAATGACAAAATATGACCATTCTCTCAAAATGCAAAAGGAATCCATTTGCTAAGGATGCACTGTTCTATTCAAAATGTGTTTCAAAGGCAAATGGAAAATTGTTTGACAACTGAAAGCAAACACATAGAAACAAGTCATTGTCATTTCACAGAGAAAAAATATTATAAAATTATGAGATATTAATTTAACATAAAATTTAAAAAATACAGCAGATGGATTATCTAAACTAATTCTTGCAAATTATCTGGTAAAAGAGAAAATTCTAATGGAGATGTCATGCTGATGTCACCTTGGTTAAAGCTGGAATGAATGCTGTGAACCCAAGATTAGCCCTTTACCAACGAGTCAGTCAGAAACAATGTATTTCAGGGAGAGAGAAGGAAGTACAACCCCAAAGCCTACTGAGTGTGATTAGAAATGGTGAGTAGAGACTGGGGGAGACAACTATCCACCTGTTTTGACTGAGCTGACATAGCAGGCTGGAAAAGCCAGGTCATCTGACTAAAGGCTCCTTCTTCCTCCACATGGTTAGTCTCTTCTAGACTCCAGCAGTACACTTGGAACACTTAGTACATAGAGCATGTTTGGGTAGAAAAGTTTCAACTTTCACTTTAATAAGTAGAATTTTGCATTTATGTCCGAAATTCTAGGACACTGGTTGATTGATTCTTGTATGAGAGACAGGTTAGAAGAAATTAGGGTAGTCCAAATATAATATGCTCAATGAAGGTTTACTGCTTTTTGGTGTCTGGAACAAATCATTTCTATATATTGCAAGAAGAGAAATGGACACCTCATGCAAATGCAAATTATTAGCTCATATTCTGAAGTTCCTGAAACTCCTCTCTTGACCTGCATATCTGTTTGGAAATAAAACACTCCAGTTAAACTAGGTCTTTCATGGATCTGGGCTCAGTAGAAGTAAGTTCTGTGGGAGAAATGTAAATTCATTAAAGGTAAGCAATTTTAACAGTGATTTGTACAATCTTGACCAGGGACTTTGGGGGCATTGTAGAAAGTGAGCCTCAGGTTAGGTCCTTTGTCCAAATATAACATAAGCAGGATGTATTTCATGTATATTTAGCCTTTTGATGAAAGAAAATTGTTTAATAGTACAAGTTTTAATTCAACAAAAGGGGGAGAAGTAGTTTGAAACTACTCACTTTAACGTCTCCATTATTGTTCATTCATTATTTTCTTGGCTTCTCTCTTCAGCCAGAAGGGTATTAAATGATTCACATTGTATTGTTGATTACACAGCCCAAGACACTCTCTAAGGAAGAGCATAATGTTCAAGATATAAATGGAAAAACAAAAGGTAAGAAATAAAAAATTAAACTGGATGAAAAGTACACAGGATTTGGAGTCATATGATTCAATCTCAAATTCTTGATTTACTGTTTGCTAATTTTGTGACCTTATCAAACACTATATTGTACTTCTTAATTTTATCTTTCTACAAATCATGGCAACACTTATGGATGCCTATGTGAGCTGTTATTAAGAATACATTAAATAATGTCATTGAAATCACTGATCAAGAAACTTTTAGTAAACGAATAACAAGTGATTCATTTCTCTAAATCTTTGTAGTTATAATCTCTAATTTTTATGTTCCTATCACTATTGTTATTTTACTTTTATTAATTATTTCTACTTCTGAATTAGGCAAATTTTTTAAAGTTGACAGTATGTGGGTCAAATGAAGAACTGTGTTCATGTTCATTTATTTGCAAGTATCAAATGTCATTTAATAGAAAGTAATTTATTTAAACTCTTTCACCCTATATCTTTGCTTGATTTATCTTTATAACATTATTCAAGAAATCTACTATCAATAAAATGAGCAGAATTACTTGAATTAATGAAAAGGAAAACATTTTGATGAAAAGAATCTTGCATTGCAGGCCTTTTCCCCTATTTGGATATCACTATGCTAATTTATTTTACAATTATTGTTATAAATTTTTAATACTGGAAAAACAAAAAATCTTTATCCCTGAAGACATCAGAATTGTAAATTAACAAATGTTTAAATAAAACAAGTCAGTATCATAGAGAAAAGGCCCTGCCACCCTCTGCAGCATATATTAGCATTTTTCTCAACATCATTTTAACTCATTTCCTTCAACTTCAATTATTTGTGGATTAACATAAATATACTGTTTGAAAATTCTCACTGGTAATTACTAGATTTTTTTTCTACATGACTAACTTCTTTGCCATAAATCTTATATTACTGCTTGATAGACTGGATTATTTCTATAAATTGCTGTCAAACAGAGCAGAGTCTTAAAGTTTAATTCTAGTTTCAGGTCATGTTTCTTGATACTTGGATGAATATATGGAAGTAGAACATGTCTTTTTACATCAACTTAATGCATTAAAAATTCAGTTTTTTATAATCTTGCTTTTATGAACTATTACAAAGATGATTTGAAGTCTTCACATGTAATAAGCAAAATAAATACCATGCCTGAAATCATGATGTAAAAAGTAAAACATTTTTCCTAATCAAGAATGCTTCTAAAGCATTATAAAGTAATTAAAAATAGTCACAAATCCCAATTTTAAGGTATATTATGGCATAAATTGCTAAACAAAGTAAATAAAGTTCATTAGCCATGCACCAATGAAGATAACTGAAAGTCTTCTGTTAAATGGAATCTGCCATTTTCTTGTGACACCAAAGTCTCGTAAACAGAATTACAGGTAACGAAACACTTTACTCATCTCAACTTTGTTCATCTAATCAATTGTAAAAATTATTTTTCTTTGTAGGCCCAACTATTTATCACTAAATCCACTCATCTGTCTTTTTCTTGTAAAATTATTCAAATATCAGCCTAATATTGTCACTAACTTTGTGTTTTATACCTACAATTATTTATTAAACACTTCCTTTGTATTAAAATTTCCTTCTTTAAAACCAAATCAATTTATTATTATAGGGAAATTTTATGGCATCTCTATGTTTGAAGGATAATGCAATGAAAAGAAATAATTAAAAGGAATAACAAATCAATAAATAAAAATTATTTATTTTCAGCTAGGCATATTGAGATGAGGCCACATATGTCCATTACAAGTAAAAATAATAAGTAATACATATTTCATTCTAGGAACAAATGAAGATTTTTTATGTTATCAGAAGGAATACAAGATCTTAAAAGGAACAGACTTCATATTATGTTTTAAAATGCCACATCAATGCTGCTTTATTCTTTGCATATGAATTCAACAATTACAGAATCAGATATCAGATAAAATATTTTGAATATCAGGAACATCAAAAAATGAAAAGATCAATATTTTTGTTAAGTGTCAGGCATTAAAAGCTGTTCCCATTATTAGTTTTGTGAGGATTATATACGAAACAAATTCCTGCCTGAATCATTACCAGTTTTAACAAGAGTATCTTTTATTTGGCAAATAGAATGCTGTTTTGAAACTTTATCCTTTTTTTTTCCTTTGGTTTTTGAGACAGATGTCTCACTATGTAGTTCAGACTGACCTTGAATTCACAGCAATCCTCCTCCTCAGCTGCTCAAGTTCTGAGATTACAGGTATGTGCCATTATGCCTGGGTTGAAACTTCAACTTTAATCAAATATTATATCCATATAAAAAACTTAATGCATTTGATTGTTCCAGTGATGGTCTATAGGAAAAAAATTTAATAAATCTTTTTTTTTTGTTTGTTTGTTTTTTTTGCAATGGGACTTGAACTTGACCTTGCATTTGCCAGGCAGGTGCTTATACCACTGAGCTATATCCCAAACCTTAACATGTAATAAATCTTGTTTTACAAAACTAGATTTATAAAAATTCTTTCAGAATGATCATATTTTAATTGAAATTCAATGGAAAAACATAAATATAAATTTTCCCAACAAATGGTTAATAAAGTTTGAAAAGTAATTTTAGTGTTCTTGTATCATTGTGCTACTACCTAGTACTGTCACAAATAGTAATCAAAATGTTGATAATAGCTGGCTTGGTCATTTATTGAAATGAATGCTAATCCCTGAATTAGAAACATCATTTTATATCCTTTCATTGCTTCACTAGCCTCTTCATAGACTTCATACTTAAATTACCTTGCATATATTGAACCATATTGTATGTTAAGGACAAAACAATTATTATATGAGTAATTGATTCACAATCTTGTTTGATAATGCTAAATTATAGTATTGAGTAAAACTACTGAATAGCTAATAAGTATGAAAATAAGAACAAAATGCCTTTAAACATTCTTTGCTTGAACAAAGTTTTTCCTGTAATGGAAAAGCCTATTTCACAAGAAATGATTACATTTTTGTACTCCAGACAAATGACACTTGTTGACTATTAGTATGACACTATAAAAATGAGGGAAGACTGATTTTCTGATTTATACAAAATTAGAACATAAAAAGCAGCCAAGTTCACCATAATTGGTTTGGTCCTGATTGGTTCTATGTTTTCTGTGGCAGAAATAGGTCTGAGTCAGAAATATAATAGCAAACACATCTCTGGTTTCCTGGAGAGGGCAGCAGTTAAATATTGCTATGTGGGCAGCATGAAAAGGATGAGCCAAGAAATCTAAGGGTATCTCAGCACTGCTTTAATTTGTATTTCTCAAATGATCAGTGATGTTGAGCATTTCTTTGTATATATTTGCCATTGATACTTCTGACAAGTGGCTATTTATCTCATGCCCATTTTTGGATTGAGTGTTTGAATTTGGAGTGTTTGATTTTTTTCAATTCTTTATACTTTCTAGATATTAGTCCTTTGTATGAAGAACAGCTTGAAAAATTTTCTTCCCATTCTGTGGTATTTGTTTTCACTCTATGAGTGATTTCTTTTGCATCTCACTCTAGAAAGAATGGCTATTATCAAGAGAACAGCTAACAACAAATGCTGGCTGGGCTGTGGGAATAAAGGAACATTTCTCCACTATTGGTGGGAATGTAGTCTGGGGCAACCACTGTGAAAATTAGTGTGGAGATTCCTCAAAAAACTAGGGTTAGAGGTTCCATTTGATCCAGCTATTCCCCTTCTGGATATCTTCCCAAAAGATTTAAAAGCATCATACCACAGAGATATATGCACATCCATGTTTATAGCAGCACAGTTTGTAATAGCCAAATCTTGAACACAACCCAAATGCCCATCAACCATTGAATAGACCAAAAAAAAATTGTGGTTTTCATATATAATGGAGTATTACTCAGCCATAAAGAAGGATAAAATTGAGACATTTATAGGTAAATGGATGAACCTGAGACCATAATAATAAGTGAAATAAATGAGACACATATGTGTAAATATCACATTATCTCTCTGCTGTGAGAAACTGAAATTGCAAATAAGATTCCAAATTACCATAGATATTGTGAAATAGCAAGAAACTGTTCAAAAGAGAAAGAGAACTGTGGCAGGGGGGAGAAGAAGGAAGGTAAAGGAAATATTAGAAAAGAAGGATAAAATCAAAAGAGAGCTTTGTGAACAGGAAGGGAAAGGAAATTTGAAAGGAGGGGCTGGGAATGGGTGAAAACAAAAAGAAGAATCAAGAAATTTAAGGGTGAGGGGTGTGGCCATGCGGCAGGTCCTGGAGGGTGTGAACTCCACGCACCCATGAGCAAGGCCCTGGCACAATAAGCCAGGGGCACACTCTGGCTAGCCTTGTGCTCCAGAGGCTTTGAGTTCCTCACAGTCAGACTCAAGGTCCTGGTGGTGCCACACTCAAGGTCCTGGTGGTGCCACACTCAGGGGAGGACCTAGCTACCTGGGTCCCAGAGATTCTGAACTCCACCCAGTCAGGCATAAAATCTCAGCACCACACTTTGGGAGTGAGTCCTTGCTAGCTGCACAGAGGATCTGAGCTCTGCCCAGCCCAGCGCCCAAGCAAAATCCATCAGGGAAATGCCCAGCCAGCCTCACAGGGCACATAAGTACAGTGCCCAGCCCAGCCCAGAGCCCCAGAGCCCCAGAACCACTCATCAGGGAACAGCCAATATAGGTGTAGGGCTTTGGAGAATTTGAGCTCTGCCCATCAGAGTACAAGGCCCCAGTTCCATAGTTCAGTGGTGCAGCCACCTGGCAGGTCCTGGAGGTTATGAACTATACCCAGCCAGAAGCAAGTCCCTGGAACCATATGCCAGGGGCGTGCTCTGGCTAGGCCCATGCTTCAGAGGCTCTGAACTCCTCACAGCCAAACTCAAGGTCCTGGTGGTGCCACACTCTGGGGTGCACTCTGCCTAGCCACCTGAGTCCCAGAGATTCTGAACTCCACACAGTCAGGCACAAGACCCCAGCAACACACCCTGGGGGTGCATCTCTGCTAGCCACCGGGTTGCAGAGGTTCTGAACTCTACACAGCCAGGCTCTAGGCCCCGGTGACAAGCTCCAGCATTGTGCCCCTGCTAGCTGCAGGGAAAATACAAACTTTGCCCAGCCCAGTGCCCCAGAGCAACCCAACAAAGTATATCAGGGGGACACACAGCCAGGTTCACAGGTCACAGAGCACAAGGATCTGGCGCCATAGTTTGGGGGTATGCCCCAGCAAGCCACGGGGATATTGGAGGATTGAAACTCTATCCAGCGTGGCATTCCAATGAAATCCATTGGGAGGCTGCCTGGCCAGCACACAGGTCCCAGAGGAAAATGACAAAATGAAAGAGCAAGACGCAGGCTCAGTCCTCCAGCCCAATGAGAACAAACCCAAGAGACACTGAAATGGAAGACACTGGGAGTCACAGAACTGAGCTTTCTGAAATGATAGCAACTGAAGTAAAGAAACGACTCCATGAAGCTATAGAGGAAATCAGATCAGAAATAATCTCTCAGGTAAAAAGTGAAATGACAAACATTATGAAAGAAATGTTACATTTTTCTAAAGAAGATCAACATAAAAAATAAAAACGTAAGAAAATGATGGAAATTTTGAATGAACAAAATAAGACACAATTAGAATGCATGAAACAGATTCAAAGGGAAATTCAGGAAATTAAAAATTCCACTGAAAGTTAGCAAAACCGCTTGAATGAAGCTGAAGATAGAGTCGCAGACCTTGAAGACAGCATGGAAGCTGACCATCACGACAAAAAAGTTCTCTTAAAAATAACAAGGAACCAGGAAACAAAAATTCAGAAGCTGCAAAATGATACCAAGAGAAATAGTATCAGATTGACAAGTGTCAATGAATAAGCAGGGATCAATACAAATGACCTGCAAAGACTATTTGCAGAAATAATAGCAGAAAATTTTCCAAACATGGGAGGAGAATCTGATACACAGATAAGTGAGGCATGCAGAACCCCAATTAACCATAACAAAAATAAATCTTCACCCAGACATATAATAATTAGGATATCATAAATTCAGCATAAGAAAAGAACACTGAAAGCTGTCAGAGAAAATAAACAGATTACCTATGAAGGAAAACCTATCAGAATTACAGCAGACTTCTCAACACAGACCTTTAAGTCAAGAAGAGCTTGTAGTGAAGCATTTCAAATCCTGAAAGAAAACAACTTCTAACACAGATTGATGTATCCTGCAAAACTATCCTTAAAAATTGATGGAGAAATAAGATAATTTCACGACAAAGAACAACTGAAGAAATTTATGGCCACCAAACCAACACTACAAAGAGTACTGAAAAACATTCTAGGATAGCTACAATCCCAAGAACAACAGCAAAAGGAAACCATGAAGCAAGGCAAACAATTAAACAGAAAATATAGAAAACCAGCACCAGAAAGATATCATGACAGGGATGAGTCAGTACATATCAGTTGTATCAATGAATATAAATGGTCTCAACTTACCAATAAAAAGAAACAGATGGGGAGAGAGGGCTAAGAAACACAATCCAACAATGTACTGCATACAGAAAACTTTTAACTCAAAAGGAAATTTACAGACTAAAAGGAAAGGATGGAAAACAAAACTCTATGCAACAGGAACCCAGAAAAAAACAGCAGTAACTGTTTTGTTTGCAGACAATGTGAGCTTCAAACCAAGAATGATCAAAAGAGATAAAGAAGGTCACTACAAACTTGCTAGGGGAAAACTTCAAGAGGAAGAGATTACAACCATAAATATATATGTACCAAATATGGGACACCCAACTAAGTAAGACAATTCTTAACAGACACAAAAAACCAAATATACAATAATACAGTTACAACGGGGGACCTTAACACCCCATTGTCACAAACAGACAGATAAACCAAACAAAAAATCAGCAAAGAAATAACAGAACTGAATCAAATTTGTGAACAAATGGACCTAGTAGATGTGACCGAGCATTCCACCCAACAACATCAGAATACACATTCTTCCCCACTGCACATGGGTCATTCTCTAAATTAGATCATATACTAGTTCACAGAACATGCTTAAGTAAATGCAAAGGAACTGAAATAATTTCATGCATATTATCTGATCATAGTGCAATAGAATTGGGAATTAATGACAAAAAATTGCACAAGAACCACATAAACACATGGGAATTAAATAACACTCTTCTAAACAATCAATGGATCACAGAAGAAATTAAAGAAGAAATTAGTGTCTATAATCGAATGAAAATGACATACAAATTGCCAGAACCTCTGGGATACAATGAAAGCAGTCCTCAGAGGAAAAGTTATAGCACTAAGCTCCCACATCAGAAAAATGGAAAGAACACACATAACCTAATGCTGCACCTCAAACTTCTAGAGAAAGAAGAGCAAATCAAGTCCAAAGACCAAAGAAAGGAAGAAATTATAAAGATCAGGGCAGAAATCAATGCAATTGAAACTAAGAAAACAATACCAAGAATTAATGAATTGAAGATTTTGTTCTTAATACAATAAATAAAATTGATAAACTCCTAGCCAACCTTATCAAAAAGAGGAAAGGAAAACCTCAAATCCATGCAATAAGAAATGAAAAGGGAAAAATCACTACAGGCCCTGTGGACATACAGAAGATCATCAATACCTACTTTGAAAAGCTTTGCTCCTATTGGTTTGATAACACAGAAGAAATGCACAGATTCCTAGAAACTTATGAATTACAAAAGCTGAACCAAGAAGATGTAAAATTGCTGAATAACCCCATTTCAGTTAATGAAGTTGAAAATATAATTAGAACCTTACCAACAAAGAAAAGCCCAGGTCCTGATGGATTCACTGCTGAATTCTACAAGAAATTTAGAGAAGACTTAATGCCAACACTCCTCAAACTCTTCAATGAGATTGAAGGGAAGTATGTCTCCCTAACTCATTCCTGGAAGCAAGTATTATCCTAATACCAAAACCAGAGAAAGACCCAACCAAAAAAGAAAATTACAGGTCAATCTCCCTAATGAACATAGTTGCAAAAATCCTCAATAAAACACTGGCAAGTAGAATGCAAGTCATCAGGAAGATTATACACCATGGTCAAGTGGGATTCATCCCAGGAATGCAGGGATGGTTCAACATATGCAAATCAATAAATGTAATACACCGTACCAACAGAGCCAAGGACGAGAATGACATGATCATCTCAATAGGTGCAGAAAAGCTTTTGACAAAATCCAATACACATTCATGATAAAAACCCTACAGAAAATCAGAATAGATGGCCTCTACCTCAACCTGATAAAAGCCATATATCATAAACCAACAGCCAACATCTTATTAAATGGACGAAAACTGAAAACTCTCAACTTAAAACCAGGACAAGGCAAGGATGCCCATTATCACCACTCCTATTCAATATAGTTGTGGAAACATTAGCCAGAGCAATTAGAGGAGAGAAATAAAAGGAATGAGACTAGGAAAGGAAGAAGTTAAATTATCCTTATTTACAGATGATATGATACTCTACATAGAAGACCCCCAAAAATCTATTGAAAGGCTTCTAGAAGTAATAACCAAATTCAGTAATATTGCTGGACGCAAGGTCAACACTCAAAAATCAATAGCATTCTTGTACACAAACAACAAACTCACTGAGAGAGAAATAAGGGGAACTAGATCCTTCACTATAACATCCAAAAAAATGAAATACTTAGGAATCAATCTAACAAAGTAAGTAAAAGATCTATACAGTGAAAAATTACATTACTCTGAAAAAGGAAATCGAAGAGGATTTCAGAAAATGGAAAGATATTCCCTGTTCATGGGTAGGAAATACAAACATCAGAAAATGGCCATTCTCCCAAAATTGTTACACTGATTTAATGCAATTCCAATCAAAATACCATTAATGTACCTCACAGAGCTAGAGAAAGCATTCCTGAAATTCATCTGGAACCAGAAGACACCTAGAATAGCAGAGGCAATTCTGGGCAACAAAGGGAAGGCAGGAGGCATCACAATCCCTGACTTGAAACTATATTACAAAGTTACTGTGATAAAATCAGCATGGTACTGGAATCAAAACAGACTTGAAGATCAATGGAATAGATTAGAAGATACAGCCACAGCTACAAAAACCCTCAGCGACCTCATCTTTGACAAAGGGTCCAAACATGTACATTGGAAGAAAAATAGCTTCTTTAATAAGTGGTGCTGGAAAAACTGTCTTTCCATGTTCCAAAGACCAAAGTTAGACCCATGCCTATCACCATGAACTAAACTAAAGTCAAAATGGATCAAAGATCTGGATATTAAAAGAGATACTAAATTTATTGGAAAACAAACTAGGTAAAAATCTTGACAACAGAGGAGTAGGCAGAGAGTTCATGAACAAAAATCAAACTGCATGTTAAATACTTCCTAGAATCAACAACTGGGATCTTATCTTATTGAAAGGTTTCTGCATGTCAAAGGAAATCTTCAACAGAGTAAAAAGAAAACCCAAGAATTGGGAAAATATCTTAGCCAACTGTCCCTCAGACAAAGGACACCTGTCTCAAACATATAAAGAATTAAAAAATTCTGGACCCTAAAATTCAAGGACCCAATCCAAAAATGGGCATCTGAGATGAATACACATTTCTCAGAGGAAGAAATACAAATAGCAAATAAACATATGAAAAATTGTTCAACATCAATGGTCATTCAGGAAATGCAAATTAAAACAACACTGAGATTCCATCTCATTCCAGAAAGAATGGCCAAGATTAAAATATCAACCAACAACAAATGCTGGAGAGGCTGTGAGGAAAAAGGAACTCTTCTCCACTGTTGGTGGGAGTGTAGACTGATGCAACCACTGTGGAAAGCAGTGTGGAGATTCCTCAAGGAGCTAGGATTAGAGAGCCCATTTGAGCCAACTATCCTGCTTCTGCGCATTTTCCCAGAAGAATTGAAAACATCATACCACAGTGATATATGTTCACCCATGTTTATAGTAACCCAATTTGTAATAGCCAAATCTTGGAAACAACCTAAGTGTCCATCAATCAAGGAATGGATAAAAAGGATGTGGTATTTTTATACAGTGGAGTACTATTCAGCTATCAAGAATAATTGCATTGAGACTTTTATAAGTAAATGGACACGACTTGAGACCATACTCATAAGTGAAATAATTCAAACTCACATGTGTACATATCGTATCGTCTCCCTAGTGTAATAAACTGAAAAAATATATATGAACCAAAATCTATAATAAATAATGTATAAAGGTAAGAAACTGCTCAATGACAAACAGTAATTGGGATAGGAGGAAAGAAAGAAGGGCAAAGGAAAAAGACAAAAATTTGTATACATGTATACATAAGCTAGCTAAAATGACTATACTACTAAATGCATTCATTGTTGAAAAAGAACAGTTAAAAGTCATTAGATCAATTTTACATGTCTATATCTGTTAATCTAAACAACCCTTTTGAAGGTAATAATATGCAGTATTACAACCATGGTCAAATTCCTATCATCTTGTTTTGTAAAACTATAACGTTATTGTGTTGGATTTGTTGTTGTTGTTTGCTTGTCTCTTTTGCTTTTTGTTTTTCTTTCCTGTCTTTTTTTCTCTTAAAAAAGAAAAGGAATCTAAGGATCATGTGGGACTCCGGGGTGACCTGTGGTGGACCTTCACTGAGCTGCAGTATCAGCCAAGTTCAGGAGGAGGAGGAAGAGCTGCAGAAGCAGCCGGGTCTGCATCGAAGCAGCGAACAGGGTGGAGCCCACTGCAGGGGCTGCAGGCAGGCAGAGAATGGTGCGTGCTCCTGAATGTGGCGCGAACCTGAAGATATAGAAAGGGGTCTTAGAGAGGTAGGAATGGCCTTCTTCTTTCTTCTCCTTCTCCTTCTCCTCCTCCTTCAAGTCCTCCTCCTCCTCTTCTTCTTTCTACTTCTTCCTTCTTCCTTTCTTGTTCTCCTTCTCCTTCCTCTTTCTCCTCCTCCTCCTCCTTCTTCAGCATAAGCAGTAAAGACTGCTCAAATTTTGCCAGCTCACTTTTAGTTTAGAAAAATGAATGATAATGAATCGCAGTGTTTCTCCAGTAAAAACTGAAGCTCTTGCTTTTCATATGGGGTAAATACTTGGTTAGGGAAACTGGCATGATGGTGCAGAGAGACACGGTCAGTGTGCTGAGGGTGTGCTTGTGGCAATGGAAAATGTAATATACAAAATATAAAACATACGCTATGTAAAGTGTAATATATAATGGATACTGCATATAATGAAAGAGTCAAGTTTTATTTTAGAATCCAAAATAAGAGTCTTATCTAGTGCATGAATGTAACCTGTAACTAACATTTTAAATCCGAAAGAGAGTTGTGATGCTATTGGAATTGAGGAAATAAAAAAGGAGGAAAGAGTTATAAAGTAAAACTACACAATGTTTTTTCATTTTATATGAAGTGTTGAAAGGAAGAAAATACATAAAAGGAAAATGATTGACTATTACAGACTTTTGCAAAAATTCACATGACTTATTCATTATTAATCCTTTCATCTATGTAATGATGGGAAAGAGGGCTGGATAAAGTGAAGATTTTGCTACTAAGAATCCATAGTTAAAATAGGTTATTGTTTGACATGGAAATGCTTGTCTGAAAATGCTTGGGTAATCAGACACACAGGATCTCTTCCTTGTTTCTGGAATTTAAATGCTTGTTCACATGGTTTCATCAATGAAGAAAGCAGTTAGGTGGTTTATAAACTCAGAATTATGTCTCACTAAATATAGGAAATATTTATAACTTACTGATGTAGATATATTTAAAATGTTACCCTTGCATACTGAATTGAGAGAAGTTTAAAAATAAAATTGCAGTACAAAATAAGTAATAATACATGAGCTTGAGAAATTAAAATGTAATCAAGATATTCATATGTGCATTTTCTACTTTGAAAAGATGGTTCTGACCAGTTATTCTAAATGACTCAACAACTAAAATTATTTGATTCTTTTTTGAAGATAGAGATTATGTTTTGTTTTTTAAATTTTGGTATTGAGAACACTGAAAATAATTTTTGAAAGACAATGACTGTGTTAATCAACTGAAAGAAATGAATGAATGCTCAGGTTGTTTATGAGAATTATCTGGTATTTTTAGTCAATAAATTTTTAAAAAAAGTTTGTTAGAAGATGGTTGTAGTACTTCTTAATTACACTTATCATGAGGAGCATGTATATAATAATTCTCAAATCTTTTTATTACTCTTCCTCTATGATCTTTTCCCTATTTCTCCATTTCTAGATACTACTCCCCTTCCCATTTGCAAAAGATCTATCTCCTTGTTTCCTACTGTCTAGGTTTTATTTTGCTCTTTATTTATAATTTAAATTTCTCACATAAGAAAAGTAAGTAATGCAATGTGTAAGTTTGTGTGTCTGATTTGTTTTCCCTAACATTATGGTCTCAAGGTACATCCACTTTTCTGCAAATAACTCAAATTTATCCTCGTTTATAGTATAATAGTATTCCATTGTGTATAAATACACACATTCTTTATTCATTCATCAGTTGATGGATATGTAGGCTTCTTCCAAGATTTGATTTTCATGAATTGTGCTGCTATAAACATGAGTGTGCTTGTATCACTTTAGTATGATATTTTTAATTCTTTCAGGAAGATACTTAGAAGGGGAATGGTTGGTTTTTAAGCTAATTCCATTTAGATTACATGTAAATCAACGTCAAGGTCTGTAATATAATGTGTAATTTTGTAGACATTTTACTTATAATCTTTTTTACTTATGGTGCAGTGTTGAAAAGACTATAAATATAAAACTATGAGAACATCTTGCTTTTACTTTTAAGAAAAATTATAAAAATAGAAGACAAAGCCCTGTACATTTGGAGAGCAATGGTATAAGGATGATAGGAAAAAAGATTGTAAAGTAATATTACTTTTCAGGATGACTTTCAAATACCCAGTGCCCAACTTTCTGTTTTCAAAGAGCAGGAGGGCCTAATGAATGAAAAAAACAAAAATTGTTTAAGTATTGTTGACTAAGATAATTAAATATCTGCACATAAAAATGGTCATACTGCTTTCTAAATTGACTATCATGAAGACATTCCAAAGAAAATCGAATGATAAGTAGAGATCATTGAAAATAAGAAGCAGGAGATAATATCACTTACATAGACCATGGATTTTCTATCTCTCAGGACACAATTAAAAAGTTATATAGTAGAACTAAGAATTATGTACAACACAGCTGGTGATCCAATTTGTGAATAATTACTATCTCACAGGGGCTTGAATTAAGCAGCATGATTTCAATTCATGGTAGGATTTATAAAAGTCTTACTTGGGGTTCACATTATCCATAGTAAATGGAGATAGAACTATTTCTATATTCTTCAGTTCAGTAACTCCATAAACAACATTAAGATTGTACAAAGTATTAATCAATGAAATAATAAAATGCAAAAATATCTTGTAGCTCAAGAAAATATCTGAGAAAGTAAATTCAATGAAACTTTTACAAAAACTAAAAAAGGTTTATTTAGATATGAAAAGCATGTTAATTATAGATTTCATGCTGAATTGCCAATATTTTATGCTTTACATAACCACCTTTGTTATTATTTGGATTGATAATAATTATACAAGATTTATATGTACATATTAGAAGTATGTGTAGTGCATAAGACAAATAAAAAATATGATATTTGTTACATGTACTGTATGTGTAATGAAATGAAATAAATTATAATAGACTATAACTTTAGAAATTCATAATAATATTGATTCAAATGGAATTTTAAAAGAAAATTTAGCCTGGCATTTTGGCACACATCTGTAATCTTAGCATTCTAGGAGTCTTAGGCTGAAGGATCCTAAATTGTAGGTTAACCTGGTCAATATATGTAGACATTGTGTCAAAATGAATAAAAACACCGGGAAATGTAGCTCAGTGTGAAAGTTCTAGGCTAATTCTTGGAGCTATAAAAAAAGAAAAAAATTTACACCATACATTTGATGACTTTTCCTTATGAATTTCAATGCCATTCAAGTTTCAATTAAGAATCCCCACAATGTTAGATACAAAGGAGATGATGATACTAGGTTTCTTATCATGACTGAGAAAGATTATTACTAGAAAAGTGGACTCTTTTTTGTGAAGGATTTGATGGAATAATGGTAACAACACTGCAAAGAGGTCTCGGTGATTACAAATTAAGAAGTCAAGGAAACGTCTCAGAAGCAAATGCATTCAGTGGCCATTAAAGGCTTTCACCTTCTAAATTCTGAACATTGCCTTCAATCTCTATTTTATAAATTACACAACTATATTTAGAAATATTTCCTATGCTGAATTAATTATTCCTGAAGAATACTGGGCCTATGTTGGAATGAAGATGGTTTACCTGTGTTTGTTTAAATAAATAGCAGTCTTCGCACTCCCTTTGCCTTTTCACAAGATATTTTGCATTTTAAAGATTAATATTTTGAAAACGTGCATTTGTAACTGTTACCAAATTTTTGCAAAAGCAAAAATGAGTCAGTGCATTGTTGAATGACATGTGTGTGCACCTGTTGATATATATGTATTTAGTTGAATACATAAAAATGATAAGAGCAAATATTTTAGTGCAAGAGATCATAGATTGTAGGGGTTCTGCGAGCAAAGGGAAAATAAAGGGGCACACGCACCAAGGGTCAGCAAAATGGCTGCCTCTAGACCAGTGTAAGCAGGCAGCTTTTATTGAGATAAAGAACAAAGAAACTCACGTTGTGCATGCTTAGATTATATAACTTGTCTGCTTCTTGTGCTTATGGGACTTCATGCTCTTATCTTGAGGGGATGTTTCAAGGCCCACACTTTCTACTAAGATGTTGTCAAGCGGATGTGTCTGGGACGAGATGGAGTCAGTGTAGCTTCTCTACAATAGATCATGATTTTTTTCTCTTCTTCTGTGTTTTCTGTAATGAATATAGATTTTGTTTTGTTATGGAGAGAATTTTTATTAAGAGAAACAGTTATTTATAAGATCAAACAGTGCCAGCAAAAACATACTCCTTCACAAAAAGAAAATTCGATATAAAATAAGATTATTATAGTCATCATAAATAATATGGACACTTCGATAGCCAAGAAACCTTTTGTGTATCTACACAGTATAATCAAATATGAAAATTCCTGGGAAGATTAATCTAACTAGATTATTCTGTGGCTGAAACTTATAAAGTGCAATGTGCTCAGGTTGGATTTAATATCTGATGTATACAAATCACTGATTTGTAAAAAGAATAATTGCATAGATTTGAAATTTATAGTTAGTATAAATATCCTTGATGGGTACTGAACTGCCATGAAATGTTCCATTATGAAGTAGTTTCTAGTTTATGTCCTTTGTCACACTCACTGGTCAGCATGAGTGCCATCTTTTGGGTAACACTATTGAAATCATCCTCTATTTGATTTCTTGGCTATAGAAGATATTTTACTTAGATCTTGTACCTCAGCATTTCAAAACTTTGCTATGTAAACTGTCACAGAGCCAAACAGTTGAAAAAGGAAAATATTTCTATTCTGCTGGGACATTTATCTGTTAAAAATAAGAACTGTAGGAGAGTCATGGCTTACTTTTTGGTCCATGTCCCCCTGCTTGGCACACATGAGAAACTTTCTTTCCCTAATTTTCTTTGATTAGGTGGAGAGCATGTGGTCAGCTCCTTGTTTAGAGTTTGTGGGAAGTTTTAGTGTAACACTGTTTTTTCACTGTTAACTTGAAATGGAGCAGCCTCATATGGTGCATGTGGGAAACACAGCCTGCATCCCAGAATTGAAGGGCAGTTGTGTAAGAGAACAGCCCAGCAATAGACATTAAGCTCATTAGTATTCCAGGACTGACCCTGTGGCCTAGCTTATCCTACTTTGAAAAAGACAGAAGTATTAACCAAGAGTTGAGAATATTATATTTCATTTTGTTAGTTTTAAGATTAAGGTGTTTGGTTTACAGGACATCATATGTAAGTTTTTCATGATTAAGTTTTATTTTTCCAACATTCATAATCCTAATCTGATCCTATTTCTTTCAAAGCCCATACAAATGTACTTCATTCTGCCAGTCCTTCTGTTTTCCTTGAAGAATTATAATAGGAAAGAAAAAGTAGATTTTGCAACTGAAGAAATGATTCTCTTTGCATTTTAAATTGTACTACTCATTTATTTACCCATGGATCTATTGCCTAGGAAATATGTTGATTGAACTTTTTGATTTAGAGAGGATGTAGGGAAGCTAGACAGTCTAAAGAAGATAGGTTTAGACAATATAATTAACTTGTTGTGTATGATGAGTCACAAAACTTTTGTGTGTAGGAATTTGGGGTTGCATTTCTCCTTCCAAAATAAGGTGCTTTGTTCATTTACTAATTTCAACTACTTATGAAAATGTGTGGTTTATTTTTAGATGCTTAATAAATAGTTCTTGAATAAAACATCAAAGTTTGTTTAATTGAGTCCCTTTAGATAAAATTTAATTCAAATGTTACTGTTAGAGATATGGATTTATTGTATTTTTGCTTTTGTAGTTATGGGTCCTAAGTTTTTATTTTTTCCATGAGTTGAATTTATTTGCATAAAGTACTTAAAGCAAATTAAAACTTATTCTTTGAGTTATAGAACATAAATACTTGAAATATGATTTTATATAATTTCATAAATATATTACTTTATAGAATATTAATTTTATCCATTTGGTGAAATTGTTATTTGCTTTCATCATTTAGGATTTTGCCTGATGCTTATACAAATATGCAAGACTGACTTTTTTCAGTCTGCTGGATGATTGAGACAATCTAATTTATTTAATCACAATGCAATTTTATATTTCAAGGAAAATGTATATTTTAATTTTATCCATTTATATTTGAATTCCCTTGATTAACTTAGCTCTTAGAAAATTATACTGAAATATTCTTTTAGATTACTAAATTCTCTATCCCTCGTCTTTGTTCATTTCTCATCGCAGGAAATGAAAAATGTCAGCATCATTAATGAAGTTATATTCCAGAGCAGTCATTTCTATGGCCAAGATATGAGAGTAATTCAACTCTTATATATGTAAGTACTTACGCAGCAATTGCACAAAGTTTAGATTCCCATCTTCATTTTGAAAAATTGGGCCCAGGGACTTGAAAATGTTGTCAATCACAGAACTGTTAGAAGGAATCAAGGATTTCCTTTAGTCCAGACAGAAGCCAGGGCCAGAGTAAGTGGTATCTTTACTTTTATTTTACAGACCCATGTCACTTCACAAATTCATTTTCAAATGTGCCCATTCAACACTGATTGTTCTGAAAAGTGCGTTAACTTTGTAGTTCAAAGTACTTATGCTGAAACTACAGAAAGACTCAATTATCCTATTTTCCAAAAGTCACTAGCATTATTGCTCTTTTGGAATAAAATCAGTATTGTTGATAGTTGAGAAAAGGGCAATAAAAGTAAAACTAAAAGGTCATACTAAGGCCAAAAATAATGAATTGAAATGAAAGTATATGATCCTGGCATTCGTATAAAATAAAATAAACCATGAAAATTCACAATAAGCCCAAGGCAATGCAGAAAGTATAATAGAGAAAATTCAGCTTTAAATGAGTCCCTGAAGAGACTATGCAGAATTCCCCTCTGGATGAAAAATGAATTATGAAGTACTTGTATTTGTTGAAATTATTTCAAATGATTGAAACAGCAAGCATACTTTGGCATATATTTAGTCACTTCAGGTTACTGATAAGTTGTTAGTATTCAGCACTCATACC
>RJWM01008911.1:0-70496 GCA_004363535.1 Dasyprocta punctata
GTATGCATAAACACCTTTTAAGTCACTGTTAAGGTCACTTTTACAGGTTCCAGGGGTTAACACGTGGGCATCTCTTTTAGGGGCCACCTTCCAACCCACCCCAACTAGTTAAAAGGATACAGTAGTATATCACAGAGATGATGTGGGTGATTTGCCTTAAGGTGGTGGTAGCTGGATGGTGAAAGGTGGTTCGAACATACTAGGGTCAAGGGGAGGAGACATTCATCCTCTCCACACATACTTATTGGACACCTTCTATTTCTAAGCAGTGGGATGATGCCAGGGACACAGCAGGGAAGAAACAGATGCAACACTCACCCATCTGGAGCTCACATCACTATCCAGCAGGAAGACCAAATGCTGAATAAATGTCTTATGTGTTAGAAAGGGACGTGCAACTAGCAGACCTGATCTAGTCAGTGTAAGGAGTCCCTGAAGGATGAAACAACTTAGCTGAGCAGCTCTCTGCTGCTCTGGGAGGAGGCCATGAAGAGGGTGGAGAGTTCAACAGAATGTGCTGAATTTGTGGAGTTCCTGGTCATGCTGTCTTTGAAGAATTGTGTGACTTTGGGGCAACCTGGCCATCAGATTGTCTCAGAGCACCCAGGACTCACCTCTGTCCCCTGATAACTTGTTAACACACCTGCTTCCAAAGTTTGTTTTTGCATGTGTAACAGTTCCTAGCTGCCACCAGCTCTCTAAGGATAGAGTATTAACTCCAGCCATAGCAGCCTCTGCTCTTGAGCAACACAGATGCTCAGAACCACAGGCTGTGCAGGCTGGCTGAGGTTGTCCTCCTAGCCAGCTCAGCACACCCCATCACCCCTGTGGTCCTAAAAATCACCCTATAGACATGTTCCTAGTTAATGGGGCTTCCAGTAATTAAATTTTTAACCTTTAAACTGCTCATGCAGGTCCTGGTTTCACTTGCCAATTGCAGATATAAAAGTCTGACTACACAAAAAGTTGCTTTCAGGAAAAAGCCTTTCATCTACATGACTTACAAGACTCATTAGCATGCTCCAAGCCCTGTAGATGAAAAGCAAAGCCAAAGAGTAAATGGAGAGAGAGCAGCAGTCCTCCAACTATGGGCTTTGACTGCAGGCACACCTCTAACATTCACAGGACTCCAAGAAAAAGTACAAGTGAAGGCCCACAGACTGCATATGTGAATACCTAAAAGTGAAGAATCAAGGTATGAGATCCTGAAAAATGTTCCGTACTTCTACCTTAATCATACCTTCATAATCTACTGTATGCACAGCTCCCAGCCAGCAATATTTCTTCCAAACCAGGAATTATCCTGCACTATGATGGGCTTTGTGTAAAGGTAAACAGACACTACAGTAGACACATCCAAGCATCACTCACACACCTCAGTTGGCCACCCATTGCGTCCTATGGTTTGCACTCTGGAGGATGGATTGCTGAGGTAGCTTGAGAGGAAATTGCAGCATCCTAATTATCCAGTTGGAATGGAAGTGTAGACTGTGGAATTCTGGATGGACAAAACCCATTAACTGTTCTTGTTATGGGGAGGATAGAACTGGAGGGAATAGTCTTTAGTAGGGTTGAAGTTTCCTCCCACTGACTGAAAACAGAAAATGAGGAAGGACCTGTGGGGTATCCTATATTTTGTTAGGTCCAGGGCCCTGCTTAGGTGAGGGGAAAGTAAGTCTAGATCTATCCAGGAAGGGGTTGGAGTTACTGGGTTGATCTGGCAACTATACTTTCCAATCAAATTGTGAGAAGCAGTTTCCCATTAAAAAAAAGGGAATGTGGAGGCTTCCCATACTCTGTAAAAAGTAAAAGCAAAGAAAGTACCTCACTAGCAGGAGATGCTTCTTTTGGGCACAGCTTGGCACCCACCTCTTGGTCAGGCTCTGGTTCAACCCTGTGTCTCATCCCTTCCATGTTCTGTTGAGGAGCCACCAGGGCACCACCCCAATGAACTCGCATCCATCTGTGGGCTTATTTGTCCACACACAATACATTTTTCTCCAGCAGCTAAAAAGTAAGGGCACAGAACAGAGCCTCCAATGCACATGATCCAGATCAGAGTTTTGTTTATGAATCATTCACTCCATTATTTATTCAGGCAGCTTGTACTTACTGAGTCTCTTAAATACCAAACACTGCAAGGTGCTAGGTTTGCCCATCATGGAAGCGGGCACCGGGCAGATCAAATCCAACCACTGTTTTCTATCACTTTCAGCCCACTTGAGGAGAGAAGGCCACCAAATAGTGGTTTTCAGTGCAAGCTGAGATATATGTGAATTATATGAGAAGATCTGAACAGCTACATGACTCCTTCACAGGTCAGGGAGAGAGTCACATTCCCATCTTACAGCTGCTGATGGTCTCAAGCAGATGTCACCAGTTGGGACCATGGCCAACATACCTGAATGATATAAAGGACAAAACCAGTGTACTCCTAATAGAAGAAGCTATTACTAACACATTGATCTAAGCAACAAATATGTGTCGAACATTGGTTGTGTGTTGGGCACTGAACTAGCATGAACCAATCAATGGTCTGATACACTCGTCAAGCAGGAAAATATTCATGGACAAATCACATATCCCTGGTTAGCCAAGGGCTAGGATCCAGAAACTAAAGAAGACCTATGGGATTGTAAGCATGGTGACTCAGAGTTGTATTTTTTTGTTTTCACAATGCCATCTGCATTTTTCCTCCCTTTCCTTCATACAGAATTTATAAGAATATCGTTTAGGAGAATTTTGAGACCCTAGACCAGTGTCTATGTAGACATCTGTACAGATCTCTTTCATTATTTTTCACCTGTGGGCCTTGGTTTTAAACAGATTTGTCCACTAAAGTTGCCATATTCCTCTTTTAAAGTAATACTCCATTTCCTTCTATTTATGAATTGAAGGCATAAATAGCTAAAGACTCAAGGCTCTTGTGGGTACTCACTAATGACACCATACTCATTTACAAGATGTTGCTTACTAGAAAAGAAACCTTGGATGCAATAATATTTCAGAGGTGAGACTCTAGTACACTTACGAGATGGCAGCATACCAGCAGAAGTCCTGACCCAGAAACTGCGCATAGAATATTTAGGGAATAAACTTTAGGGAGCCATTTGTAAAGTGGAGAATCTCTCCATTTTAACCAATCTTTACTAATTTCATCAGTGAGAGACCATTCTTAGAATCCATTATGCTGCTTGACAAAGCACTAGTTTCACCAAATGAAGATCTATACAGAAGTGTTAATTAACAGCATCTGGTGTGAATCAGAAGCATGGATATGAAATGAAGCAATTGTACTCATTATCACTAGGATGTGATCATTTTAAATAAAGTGTTAGGTGATCACCTCGAAATGTGAATTCCTGATCTAGATATTGGCAGCTCCCAGGGTATAGTTTAAAATACATACATGTATGTCACATTCTTCATACTAAAATGTTTTAAAGAAAATTGCAGGCCTCATGCTGTCCAAATGAAGATGTGATCCACTTGTGAGCCAAATGTAACTAGGAACTAAATCTAGTATTATAGGAAAGGAGCATGAGATGTATTAAGATATCCCAGACAGTAAAATCTCATTGTTATTTTTCTGATTTCTCAACAGCCCACTGTTCTTCTGGGTTTTTGTTTGTTTGGTTGGTTGGTTGGTTGGTTGGGTTTTTTTGTTTTTTGTTTTTTGTGTTTGTGCAACAATCACACTAAGTTTGAGGAAAAGACATGAAGTTCTGGGGCACCCCAGGAAAACTGAATGGGCAACATTTAACCTTCCTAGAAACAGAATGTTTAAACACTACTGAATGTGGAAACTGGAGCAGTCACAATTATTCTCCTTCTGAGCAGACCTTATTTTGAACTTGGTTCAGGCCTTGACTTTATCCCAACATTCTAATGCCTGCCTGAAAATGCTACCTGCTCCCCACACACACACGCACACTCATCCTGCTCTTCCTCCCTTTGTGCAAAATGTATTGATAGCATTTCTTCTCTTCTCCGCTTCACCCAGGACTAAACACCTTGGCTAATTAATACAAATAAGAGCAGGAACAAACTCAAAGTGATAGCCTGTCATTTAAAATTAGGTGCAAAGTCCTCTTTCCACTAAAATGCATTAGCATGGCTATGTTCCTGGAGGCAAGTGGATAGGAAAAGCAATTCTCTAAGTGATCGTGCTGACCATGGGGAGTAGAGCTGGCAAAAAGGTCATGTGAATTTCCAGGGATAGCTTTCCCCTTCGGAAGCCAGGATTCAGAGGGATAGCCATTACCAACCAAGGGAGTGTGGCTGATCAAATTAAGAAATGTGTTTTTAAATTCAATTATACCCTCAGTGGAAGTGGCCTCAGCAATGCTTGGAGAAAAAAATTATACCTAGTCTATAAAATCTAACATTTCTAAACCCAATTTTGCACATCATTCTAAAGGTTAATTCAAAATCTTTCTTCCAAATGGAAAGTTAAATACAGCCAATAGAAAAAAGGCATCTGCTGACTGACTGAGGGGTTTATCAGTCAGTAAGAGTTCATTAGTTTTAATTAGTGTAATCACTAATGTTGCATTAACAGTTTAATGAAGGAAAGTAATTACTCACACATCCACAGTATTAGATGGGAAGATTAGAATTCATTTTCCAAAAATGATTAGCATTTTGCCAATTAAAAGAATCCTTCTCCCTGCCAGCAGCCTTGCGACCTCCATCACCCAAGGATCCTTTAAATGAAACATACTTTGCATCAGAAGGTGGAGTGGGAAAAAATGAAAAATTAAGGGTCTGTTTATTCTTAGTGCCTCCTCCCACAGCACAGCAAGTACACAGGTCATGATGAGTTAATTATATCCTACTCTATTTGCATAGTCATTCACTCTGGTCTCTTTGGATTATAGCCCTTACCCCTTTGTAACTGGGTAGCAATTTTTTAAAACTATGCCAGAAGATGAAGCCAAGGAAGAAATACGAGAGTCCAGGTGGGTGGTCCATTACTGCTTGGACAGTTGGACCTTGTTCAGACACCAACTTGGGGCAGGCCCTGTTGGTAGACTGGGGGCATCGTGCTGCCCACAGGGGCATAGGTGGGTGTCTTGCACTTTTCTGCTGCTTTGCACTCTACGCTGAGGCATCTTATCCTTAGCTTAGCTGAGGCAGTGTGGCAATGTGGCCCAATTGTTCTCCATCTCCCCCAGATTCCCCTTTACCAGTCTTTTGGAAACTACTTGTCACTTCTTAAACATCCTATGTGCTTTCTTATCTGGCATCCTCAAACCTGCTGTTCTCCCAATTGGCAAGTCCTCTGTCAGCTTTCTTAGAGAGGTCACCCTTCATGCTTCACTATGCACCTGTGTCACCTCACACTGGCCACAGTATCTACCCCTCGATCAGAGGCCCTCGTGCTCATAGTCTTTTTCCAATATGGGGGTGTGGGGGTTTCATGACCCTCTCTGGACTCTAAAATCCTTGAATCCTCAAGTCCTGTATGTAAAATGGCCTAGAATTTGTATAGAACTCATAAATATCCTCCAAAATACATTAAATCATCTCTAGATTATTTATGAAAACTAATATGGTATGAAAATAATATAATTTGTTATTAGATTATATATTATTTCAGGTAGAACGACAAGAAAAATTTCATGCACATTTACCACAGATTCATTTTTTTCAAATATTTTTAATCTGTGGTTGGTTGAAATCATGGATGCAGAAAGGGTCTACTATATACAGCATTGTGCATTGTATTATAATATACACAATACAGAGAGCTCATCAAACAGGAACAAGGATCCTCTTCACTGTTCTCAACTCCTTGCACTTGTTGAAAAAGTTCAAGTCGTGGCTGTATCTTTCTTCCTTCCCTCACTCTAAGCCCCATCAAAGCTCAGCCTAGGAGGCCCAGTCTATTCAGATAAGCAGCATTGCATAGGAGGAAACAGACATTTCCGTGCAGCTGGCCATCCCCGCGTCACCTGTCTGCTTCTCCCAATACCATTTCCAAAGGAAGCCAACCCTTGCTAAGTGCATGCCCTGGCTCCTTTAGCTGGCAGGCTTCTTGCGGGGGTTACCCGTGAAAGACACTGGCAGGACTGGAGGGAAGGACACGGGACACCGAAGTATTTGCTCCGCATTTCCTCCCCGCTGTGATGTCCCAGCTCTGATGTTAGCTTCACAGATCTGAACAGAGAAAATGGAAAAAGGCCTGGAGAAGGGCATGAGGAGGATAACTTACCCTGACACCACTTCTGAAGTGGGATTTCAGGACATTCTGTCATCAGGGGTCCGTGCTGAGGGAGGAGGCTCTAGGCTTGGCTCCAGGCAAGGTCTGGTTCTCCAGCATTTTACAGTAGTCTGCACTCAGCCAGGAAACTGCCTGTGTATAAATGTCATTTGACTGGTATGGAGAGAGGCAGGCACCCTCCAAGGTTAAAAATCGCCCAAATCTTCACCCAAAACCACACCAAAATGGAAAGGTCATCGTGGTACATCACGTGACTTCATTTGTAATGTCATTTCACGGCTTTATTTCGTATGATCTGCTAACAACCCTTTGAGGAAAGTATTTTGCCAATAAGAAAACTGCCTTAATCTAGGCTGCTTGGTAAGTGAAGAGGGAAACAAACAAAAATCTCTTGACATTCTTGACATTGTGATTTTCCCAGTCTACGCTTTCTGACACCTCTAACTGATCTGGGCTCCATTCCCAGCCTCATCCCTTTATGAGCTGTGTGATTTGGGGCAAGTGACCCTATATTTCTATGTCTCAGTTGCTTCATCTATAAGACAAGCATGATATGTTCCTCTTGTGGCCATTGTAAAGACAGTATGAGGACAGAGAGTAGAAGGGGCCGGCATTTGGGGTTTTCCATGACAGCCCAAGAATAGGCGCTCTTGAGCACAGCAGAGTGGGAAAATTGCAGGCTAGGGAGAGAACAGCGGAGGGCCCCTGAGCCTGGCTGAAGGAGTGTGTGAGCCCTGGGCTTCTTCCCCTCAGGAGATGGGAGAAACACCCTCTCTTGCCCAGTGAATATATGGTACGCATCACTAGCTGGCAAGCAGAGGTTAAGCAAGATTTATTTTTTAAAAAATAGTAAATCGATCTTTTCTGCAAAAAGGTAAGTGAAATAATTATCAAAATATACCTACTTTACATAGTATCTAACACTTAGTAGATGCTACGTGTATAGTTAGTTCCTTCCCCCATATTTAACACAAAAGGGAAGTCAGACTAATACTAGCAGGTTTTAGAACCCAGCCTGTTCCCTCATAGCTGAAGACACACTGTCACCCTTGAGGCCCTGAGGCCTGGTGGGGGTGTAGGAGAGGTGACAGCAGAAGGACCCCGCTGCTCACACCCTTGGGGGGAGCACACATACTGGCAGCTGTAGCTAACAACTTAAAAACAGTACTCATCTCTTGCCCACCTGCGTCGAGGTCATCTCCACTGCCAGGTGGTCATCTCAGTACACTGTGTGTGTGTGCACCTGCTTATGTACAAGTGTGTCATGAATGCATGAATATGTACTGTCTATGCGGTATCTGTAAATATTATATATTTACATACACACACACATAGATATGTGTATGTTTTTATATGCATACACATTTGTGTGTATCTGCTGCATGCATGGACATGCACACATGCATGACTATGTGAGTGTACATACGTGTGAGTACAGCTGTATGTTTGTATAAGCCCTAAAGAAAGGAAGCCAGGCAGGGCTTCCCAGTTAGCCACACAAGCCAAGAGGGAGAAAAACTCTGGCAGCCACAGTGGTGAGTATAACAGATGGATTTTCATCTCACACTCTGTACTTTGGGAATGAATAGAATCAAGATGAGGGAGCAGATGCCAAAGACACTTGAAGTCCAAGACACATTTGGAGAACTAGAGCAGAAGGGACAGTCTCTACCTAAGGGTCGCTTAGGAAATCGCTGCCAGATGAGGGTTTTATGCCTGGAGTGCACTGCAGAGCTGCCGCAAGCCCTACAAGACCCAGATCCTGCAGGCTAATTAAAGGCAAGAAATACTCAGGAGTGGAGAGGGAGGGAGCTGAAGGCAGGCATGACTGAGAGTGGGGGGAGGTAGGTGTCCCTATATTAAGAGTCATGAATGTGAAAATGAGTCTAGTCTATCCCTTGCCAGCTTTGTAACCTCAAGCACGTTACTACTGAAGCCTATTTCTTCAGCTAAAAAATATGAATTGTAGTTCTCATGACACACAAAGGACCCCTGTCAAACTGTAATTAATTGTAAATATATCAATGCCTTACCAGCCACACCAAGAGACTCAGTGTCTATCTTGCTCATAGCTATATCCCTGACACTTGCAGGTGCTGGTCACAGCAGGTACTCAGTACCTCCTGATCAGTATGGCACCCGATCAGAAGGTGCCACACCGATCCTGGTGCTGTTGAAGAGATTTGCAGGCACACTGCCATGAGGAACAAAAGGTCAGGGGATTGTCATGGCAGAGAGTGCCTCCAGGTGTGTCCTTGGGGAGCTGCTCTGGAGCAGAGAGCCAGGAACACACCAAAAGTATGTGTAGCGGGGCAATCTCAGGAGTCTCAGATGGGGTTCCCTCCCTGCCACCATGCTCCAAATACACACAATGACGTCTGTTTCACAATGGCCTGACAACCAGGGGAAAAGGGAGCCCAAAACAGCACGATTTCTGCAATACTGGGAGCATAAACAGGTATCATAGAACTCTTGCTCTAAAAATAAATACAGTGATGGAATACAAAAAACCCACTGACCACCATTGTCTGCACAGAAATATCAACGATGTTAAAAAATAAAAAAGCGAACACAAAGATTGTTTGCTGTTGTTGCTTTTGACTGATGACCATCATGGTGCATGTTATTTGAGGGAGAAAACTGCCTATTTGCTTGCGTACCTTGTTGAAGAATCAGAAAGATATGAATATTGTATTTTCTTGGACTGATTTTTCAGAATCTCAGCCCCCCACCTCCCAAGGAACGCACAATATTCCTTGCTTTTTAAAAAAATATGAAATGTTCTCTGCACTGGACAGCTTGCCTGCTTTTAACACTTTAGACACCAGGCAAGTTGCAGGAATGGAGAGAGGTGGGCCTTATGTCCCACTAACGCTCTTCTCTTCTCTTCTAGTATGTGTCCAGTAGACGGGCCGGCACCCAGAGCACTGCGGAGCAAGGCAGTTTCCACCCTCACCATCTCCCCCACCACCACTGCCACCACCACCACCACCGCCACCTGCGACACCACGCCCGCCCCCACCTCCTCCACCACCAGGAGGCAGGGCTGCATGCCACCCAGGTGACACCCTGCATGTGCCCCTTGTTCTCCTGCCAGTGGGAAGGCCACCTGGAAGTGGTAGTACCCCACTTGCGGCAAATTCACAGGGTTGACATCCTCCAGGGAGCGGAGATCGTCTTCCTGGCCACGGACATGCACTTGCCCGCGCCGGCCGACTGGATCATCATGCACTCCTGCCTCGGCCACCACTTTCTGCTGGTGCTTAGAAAGCAGGAGAGGCATGAAGGGCACCCCCAGTTCTTTGCCACCATGATGTTGATCGGGACCCCCACCCAAGCCGACTGCTTCACCTATCGTCTGGAGCTCAACAGGAACCACCGTCGTCTCAAATGGGAGGCCACCCCAAGGTCTGTCCTCGAAAGTGTGGACTCGGTCATCACTGACGGGGACTGCCTCGTCCTCAACACCTCTCTGGCTCAGCTCTTCTCTGACAATGGCAGCCTCGCCATAGGAATTGCCATCACTGCGACAGAGGTCCACTCCTCAGAAGCTGAAATGTGAGGCCAGGAGCCACTGGACATTCACACTCAGCCACCAAGAGACTCTCATAGTGTGTCTTCGGTCTCCAGATGTCAGACACCAGACTCCTTTTGATTCTCTTCTTTTTCTCCATCATTTATTTATTTATTTATTTAATTTTTTTGGTCTCAGATATTTTGTTGTATTTAGTATTTGTCTGCCATGGGTATTATATTATGTAAAAATCCTGATTCAAGATCTCGTTGTGATGTCTGTCCTGCTTTGTTGGTATAGTTTTATAGAATGTTCCTACTATTTAATCAGAATAGTTATTTCCCACCACCCCCAATTTCTTTCTCCACTGCTTCCCAAAGAAATAAAAGCTGCCATGACCATAAGCAGACTTCTGGGTTGAAAGGAGATTTAGCAACCTAACAGTTTCTTCCTTCTTTTTTCCATCAATTTCAGAGAGAGCTAAATCAGTGCTGTGTGGAGGCAGTAGTTTTGGGGAGGACAGCTGACCAGCTCCGTGACAGATCATGTTTCAGACCAGCCAGGCACACCTGACATCTCAGGAGCCTCAGGGTTGAAGCCAAGCTACAGGGACACAAGGGGACAGTGTCTCTTCAGCAGACAGGTGACAATAACTATCAGGGCTGGGGAGCAGCCAGACACTGAACCATCTTTTGTCAGGCTCTGGTGGCCTTGCTCCCTGCCTGGCTTGTCGCATTCTAATTCTGGAATCAAAGATCTCAAGTTCCTGGTGCTTTTTTTGAAAACCCCTTTGCTCTCTGTTGAGCAAGTGATAGAAAAGAGTGGGCAAGATGTAGGGGCAGAAAAATAAATAAATAAATTTGGCCTCACTTCAAGGTCACTCCCTCCAAGTTATGAAATCCATCTGTCCTCTCACTAGAGTCCTCTTATACCAGGCAAAGGACCTGCTTCATTCTTAATACTTGCTAGAGCAGGACCACAACTGGGCATTGAACACCAAGAACATATGGGGTCACACCCATGACCCTGGACAGGAGGGCTGGCTGCAGCATTCATGCTCAGGGACTTCCCATTCCTTTCCTTTCCTTCTAAGATGCTTGGTGGCCCATTCAGCACATAAGTATCACACCCATATGCAGCACTGTGCTCTCCTGGGTGGAGTGGTCCTTTTGGTACCCCTCACCTCCACCCCATTAACTGGGTCACAGCAGTGAGTACTTAGTGCTTAGTTTCCAGCAGATTGCCCTGGCTGGCCATCAGCAATCTTTTCTCACCTTAAATGATTTTTCCTGAAGCACAGTACTCTGCCCCCAACAACTAGGTAATTCTGAAGCCACTTTTGTTGTCAACCCACATCAAGGCACCAGAAGGGAGGTTCCAATAAATAGAAGATTTGACAACACAGTCCCTGGGATTCACCCGGTAATTACTGGGACTCTGGGACAGAGACTTTATCCTGTCAGACTCCTGTAAAGGGACAACTAACATCACTCACAGATTGAGGTACAAATCAGGCTCTACCATCTCAAGAGAAGGATTGCACCCTGCTTGCTATCAGACCTGCTGCCCCAGTGTACTAGCTGCCCACCTCCAACCTCAGGAGTGACCCAGGAGCCACCTGGGGCTGACTGGCCAGTGCTAGGAAAGACCTTCTGCCTGGCTCCCTGCTTAACCCCCAGGCCTTTTCCTACAACCCAAGATTCGCTCAGTTATAAACCTGGTACCTCTGGAAGCCACAGTTCATCCACTGTCTTCTGATGCTTGATCATTTCTAAAACATTTGTATAGTATCATGGTGAGCCAGGCAAAACCTCAAGAAGAATATAATTAACATTCTTAGGGCCTCAGGTGTCCTGCAGATATTGTCTTTGCCTTTGCCTTCTTGTGCCAAGTGACCTGAGCCAACGTGGGAATAACTTGAGGTTATTGTTGTACACAAGATCATATTCTGAATAAGTGATCATGGATAGGACCTTCTATGTTACTTCCTAGACACCTGAGGAATAAAGAGGAAGAAGCGTGCTTTCTCCTGTCTGTAATAGTGCTCCCAAGGAAACCTTTCTCTCCACATCCACATGTGAGGAATTAAAGAAGAAAAATTAAACTAACAACAATGAATCAGGAATAGGAAATGGCAATGAGAGAGAAAGAGACAGAGTCAGAGACAGAGACAGACAGACAGAGGGAAAAAGAGAGAGACAGAGAGAGCTTTATGACTCCTAAATGTCTCTCGTTCAAGTCTCAGATTAATCCTCATCAGTATCCTCAATGTCCAAAAAAAAAAAAAAAAAAAAACAGAAGTTCGCAGACATGGCATAAGCTTCCTGAGGTCACACATCAAATGGTTCAACCATAAGTAGAACTCAAATCAACCAGCTGCAAACTCAGTCTTCTCAAAATAGGAAGACTGATCGAAATATTGGCAGTCAGCCTCATCAGTGGAATTTGGACCTGAGAATCAACTGGGTGTTCACTCTTGGTTAAGAAGTAGAGAGAAAATGACAGGTGGATTTGCTTTTAAGGGCATCTGGTCAACCCAGAGCAGTCTTGGCCCAGGCAGGAGATAAACGACAAGCACAAGGAGTCATCAGTGTCCATGTGTCATTTCTCTCTCTCTTCCTCACTTTCTAGACTTCTCATTCTTAGATTCCCCAGAACCCCTCACAGATCCCTGGGATCTGATTAGCTTCATTCACTATTCCATCAAGGTGCTAGACTTAAGGACAACCTCTAAGGAATATTTGCATTTTAAAAGAAGGCCTGGAGAGACAGCAGCACTCATCGGTGAGAAACGAGTTGCCCACATTTGAACTTCAGCCTCTGTGAGAATGATTTGTCCAGGGACTGTAGCAAGAGGGTTATGCTTTCCCCTTGAGGCTGAACCCACACGAATGGTTGATAGTAAATGGAGGTCACACTATATGATGAAGATTGTCTTTATTAATCTGTACCCACATGAATTTGTACTTGGTGCAGACCTCATCCCTTCCTGTGGTTACTGAAAACATTTAGAAATGGATCAGGATAGTAATCATGATAGTGCTCATGACTGCCATTGACTGAGAGTTTATTATATGATGCAGTGAGCTAACAGTTTTGAAAATGTAACCTTGTATCACCCCTATCAGAAACTTATGAAGCTGGTACTATGTTACAGATGAAAAGCACCCATGTGAGAAACAAGCAAAGAGCAGGTAGGTAACTTGGTTAAAGTCTCTCAATTAGCAAAGAGCAGAACTGGCTCCAAATTCCAGTCTTATGACCAATGTCAGCCATGCCATTTCTATGAATTCATCTCAGACATAAAGTCTGAATGGCATAAAAGCCTTTCAGTGTTATAGTGCTAAATGTACCTTTTCATTTCTCTTTTTCTCCCTTTTATTCCAATCCAAAACCCAGAAGTATACTAGAAGTGGCTTGTATTGTGATTGTTAAATTTTTAGGAATTTTGCAAGGTGATTAAGTGCAACCATTGTTAAAAAATTAATGATATAAATTTACAATTAAATAAACTATATTTAATGCAAAGGTAATAAATACTCAAATCACTTCCTAATTATTTTACTATTCTTTATTTTCTGTGGTCCTGAGGTTATTTGCATTTACCAGATCGGTAAGATGAACATGCCAAAAACAATGTGGCCCTATAGTTCATCTTCCAACTCTACATTTAGTGACTTCATGATGATGGTTTAAAATTAGTCATCATGGGAGAATTTACACTGTGGAAACTGCTCCTCATGTAAATGCTACCCATTAGCAAATGATATAAGCCATTCCTGCACAGAGAGAGAGAGAAAGAGAGAGAGAGAGAGAGAGGCAGTTGGTATATATTTACCACCATACTACCGCCTAGACCTTGCCAAGCACAGAGCAGGGTAGAAAGAGGGGACTTTGGAAAAAGGACCAAGACCTTGGGGGCCATACTAACAGGGACACAGACAATGGTCAAACAGCAATTCAATAGAAAAGTACAAATAATCGGAAAAACGATTCTGAGATTTCAAAGCAGCTTCAAGACATTCCCTGCCAAAAAACACCCCCATCCTACCTGGACTCCCTTTCCAGTGCTTTTAGTGTACAAAGTCCTGTTTGATAGCTTTCTTGGGCAATCATGGCTCACAAAGCCAGCCTTCTGGCAATCCCAATTCAAAAAGGAAAACAAGGTTTTACAAAACTGGAATCTCCTGTCACCGGGTCTCATAGGTCCTCCTCCCTACTCTTTCCTTCTTGAAGGCCAAAACATAATCTAAAGAAATGTTTCATTTTGAAATTAGAGATTGGAAGCATTGAACATCTTACACAGAGTAAAGCAATAGTTTTAAACATCACATAAAATGTGTTAGCACAAAAGCAGGTCCCTGTTATAACGTGAAGCTGACAGAGAAAAAATAATGACTTAAGGGATGTCATGTGGACAACAAAGCGCAGGACCAACCTTTCCTGCCTCAGTTACCGTGACTGTTAATTGTGATATGTCAACTTGTGAAAGAACCATCTAGCCAATTAGTAGAGCTCTGAGTATGTCTGTAGAAAACTGACTTGCAGGTCACAAACTAAGGAGGGAAGACCAATCCCAGAAGTGGCATAAACTTGTAGCCTGGACCAAAAAAAAAAAAACAAAAAGGAAAGAATGAAGATCTGCCCTTTTATTTTGAGAAGCACTGATGTTGACCATAGCATTTGGATGTTTATCTCCAATTCTTTCAGGTTTCCAGTGTAGACTCTTCAGCTCTCTGACACAGACTTTCACCAGACTGCAGCGAGCTCCAGGTCTTTGACCTTCCCTGGATCCTTCATCGCCAAAGTGCAGATGACCAGTTTTTATTCTTCTAGGTCTAGTCTGGCGGACAGCCATCAAGACTCTTCTATTTCTAATCCTATAAGCCTACCTAGTAAATCTTTTGTATAATCATACATATATTAAATCTGTTCCTCTAGTGAATCTTAACTAAGTATTTTTCTTCACTGTAACTCAACATAGACCCTGCAAGTCATGGCTCCCACTTAGGCAAAAGTCATAGGACACTGCAGGCTGTACCTGGAAGTGAGCAGACCCTCCACAGTCAACAGTGAGCCCCTGACTCTAATTCCGGGAGTTCTCACATAAAGAATAGCAGAAATAAGGCTTGCCAAGGCTCCTACTTGGATCCTTAGTTCTAGTAGAAGGAGAGGGAAACATAAGCCAGACATCAGAGTGAGACTTTGCTCACACTTCAGCTCCAGAAGCGTTACCAGTGCAGTCTCCTAGTCAGATTGTCACATTTCAGATAATTTTTTCTGAAAGTTTTTTTTCAAGAGTTGATGAGCTCCCCATTATATTAACCTGGAGAATGGCCAATTGGAGATAAATTTCCCTGAACTGAGATCCAGAGAATCCATTGTAGATAAGCACTGATTTCCCCAATATCCAGTTATCACATGAATGATCCATATGCCTTTTTCAGTACTATATGAAAAGAATTCACCTTGAGCATACAGTACCAGATATATTCCCTTTCCTTTTTAAATCTTGTTTTAGGTATGGAGACAAGAAAAAGAAAGGAAATCAAGAGGCAATTTACTTACCTTTGGATTATGTATATAAAATTTTCTAGGCTTTCTTATGATGTTAAAGGTAAGAAGAAGCAGCAAACTTAGAATGCTATTTTATCTCTACCCTGTCTTCCATGGAAAATATCATTAAATTGCATTCAATATTGTTTCTTTCAATCCCTTGGAGTTGTTTTTTTGTTAGTAGTGGTGGTGGTTTTCCCCCCACAGGCTGCTATGCAACATGAGGGAATAGCAGTAACATGTTACCAGGGAAAGTGCAATTATCAGAAATTTACCAGCTGCCATTTTTGACTTATGTTTCATTATCTTCCTCCCCATTTCAATTTGGTCTCCATTTTAAAGTCATAATTGGATGTAAGGAAGAAAGGGCTACCAAAGATAAATAGAAGCCCTAGAAACTAACTTGCCCCCAGTACATTTCAGCATCTGGTGCTTCACTAAAAAAAGGGACCAAATCTTCTCTCTTTCTGCATTGTAAAGACGAAGCAAGCTTCACCGTCCCCATACCTCCCAAAGCCCCTTATCTTAGCTGTCTGCTGCCTCTGCCTGACAACACTGTCCCTGAAATTTACTTCTGGGTCTATCAGATCAGTTGTCAAAGAAGCCTTCATGGTTTAATTCTTTAATTTCAGGCCACTGTTAGTTACTCGCAAGATCAGAATTGAGCAAGAGTTCTAATCCTATTGCCTGTCAATTCATTTTAACCTCAATCTTCTTCCCTACCTCCTTACTCCCAGAACCTGTTTCCTGCTCTCACAAAGGCTTGGGGAAAGTGTCTTGAATGAATCTGAGTGATTAAAACTGACCACATGGCCAGCATGAATATTCATGAGCCAAGGCACTTTTCAGGCTTCCAGCCTAAGGATCATTCTGCACCCCACAAGGGCCCAGTTATTTGACTATTCCCTCTGAATAGCCTCAAAGGCCTGCACTGAGGTTACTTAGTGCTGCAGAGGGTGCCATTGTCCCAAATGAAGAGAATATGATACCCTCCCAAAGAACAGCTGGGAGAGTGAGGCCCAACCTGACCCCGCTCCAGGCTCTGGGGTTTGAGTTCCCAAACTTCATTATGCTGAAGAATTACTTGGAGAACTTGATTTCTGAGCCCCAGAACTAGAGATCCTGATTCAGGAATGGAGCCCGGGATTCTGATTTTTAACACTGTCCCTCATGGGACTCCGGTGGGGGTATTTGCCTGAACAATAGGTTTTCAAAACTACAGATAGGTCTGATGAGTAAAGGACCCACAGAAAACAAAGAAGCAGGTAAAGTTACCTATGGAAGCTAGTTGGTGCCTTTGTGAGAGGGAAGGTGGCAGGAAAGAGGTGAGTGGAGAGGGCCATGGTTGCATTCCAATGGAGAAGCTGGAAAATCAGAGTCCAAAAGGATGGAGAAGAATATTAGGCAGGAAACCTTTGTACCCATGTTAGAGGGAACTCTCTTCATCTGTCATTTGGGAACGGCAGTAGGGACAGAGGAGCAAGAGAAAGGAGTTGGGCAGGCAGATCAGGAAATGAGAGCTCATCAGCTGTGAGAGATGAAACGGCTCAGTGTGGAATAGTCCTGAATGCCAAGTGTCACACAATGACAGTCCCCACAGCCTGATGCTGATGAAGTGGCTGCAACTGTGTAAATCTCCCCCTGAGTAGAAAGCGTTCATCTTGCAAATCTCTCCCTGGTCAGGATGGTAATTCATGTTTAAATCTCTGCCCCCAGTCCTGACAAGGAGCTCCCCAGCAAACCTCTGGGGAGGCTTTCATTCATCCTGAAAATCTCCCCTGGCTGCCTGAGCAGGGGGCTCTATCCCAGGACCTCTCTGGGGAAGGTGAATTATCAGATCTCCTACTCCTGCAGCTCAGAGCTAAGCCCCACTAAGCCTTGCCTACGGGGTAAGAGAGAAAGAAATTGCTGAACTAGTTCCTCATTAACCTAGAGGGAGATAAGATAGACTGCACTCACCTTGCAAGGGCCCAGAGGGAAAAGCATCTATTAAGTATCAAAGTTAGGGGCTCTGATTACCACCCGGCTAGAAGGTAATTGAATCTTCCATTCTCTCTGCCTCTTTCTGGGTTCCAATTTCACTCCCATTAATACACAGAAGGCAGACATTTCTTGACTTTTAGATCTGACTTTACAGTGTTAACTTTTAAAAAGATGACACGGAAGTCAAAGGAAATAGCATTTGTTTGGAAAACAAAGAACTGCAATTCCAGGACATTGAATCATGTGCCCTGCACAGGGCCCCATAAAGAAAGTGCAAAGGAGTTTTTTTTTTTAATTATTTTAAATAGGGCATTTCTATAAAAGTTGATTTTGGAGGCAATTCACGGCTAAGCGGACATCCTAAATCCCAACTCCATTCTGAATGGTTCCAACTGAGAGATGTTAAAAGCCAGGATACTGACTTCACTTGTTTATTCAAGTCCCTTGGAACATTCTGTAGTTTCATCTTCAGCAGGTTTGAGTGTAATTCCCAATTCCACTTTGGAAACCCTTAGACTTAGGTTTTCCATTTTAAACAACAGACAATTTTGAAAATTATAGATTTTTAAAAGTTGCACATGGTGGCAAAAGCCTGTCATCCCAGTACTCTGCAAAGCTTAGGCAGGCTGGCAAGTTCAAGCCCTGCATAGGCAATTTAGCGATTTAGTGAGATCCTGGCTCAAAAACAAAACAAAACAAAAATTACAAAAGGTCTGGGGATATAGCTCAATGGGAAGGCCCTGGGTTTAAACCTCAGTACCAGGGGAAAAAATATCAAACTTTCTCAAAACATCGCAGACCAATTTATTGAAGTCTCTTAGAAGGCTGTGAGCTGAGATATCCAGCTCTACCTCTTTACCAACCCCACAGAGGGGCTTTACAGAAAAGTAAAAAGTCTATTGCCACTGGAGGAAGTTTAGAGAGGAGACTGTCATCACCAGATGTGATCTAAAGAGGTTACCAAAGCTGCGATGTGGAACCTCAACTACCTCACACATAGAATAGGATTGTAGATTTGCTGACTCCCATCCAGAAAAAGAATTTTTAGGACATATCATTAAGAGGCTCAGGAAGGGTTCTTAGGCAGAAATTTTAGTACACACTCAAAGAAATAGAGGGTAGACTCTCAAGAAAGAGTGGTGCATTATTTCCTTGAACTGGGAACAGTTAGGCTTCTCTTAAGTGGGTAGAAACCCCAGAACAAGGTAACCCACCCACCAGAAGGGGTACTAGCCCATTTTATAAGTCAAGGTTTTTTTTATATAAGTAATTTAGACATTATTTAAATTCTCTCAACCTATACCTTTATCTTAGGATCAAATTCCTGCTCTTTACTTTCTCAATTAAGCCAATTTATGGACTTCGAGTATTCCTGAGGAATTTGGGGTGTGACGGATCTGAAAAGAAAAGAGCATGACTTCTGCAGCATTTTCTTGAATTTAACCAAGAGAATGGTGATCTGAATTGCCTTAGGTGAGTTTAAATGGGTCCCAAAAGTTGCAGCTTCCTTAAAATACAAATTTTAATTTTGATTTTTTTGTCCCCTTCCTACCTATATTTCATTTCTTCTTTCCACTTCAGAGACCACACTGAGGATGAGGACTAGTTGCAGAATGGGCACAGAGGTGAATAGTAAGATATAGGAAACTCGGTTAAATTTGAATTTCAGATAAGCCATAACAAAATTTAGTATAACTATACCCCCATGCAATGTTTGAAGCATATTTATACTAAAATAGCATTTAGTATTGCTTAATACTTTTCTCATTGCTGAGACAAAACATCTAGCACCTAAAGTTAAAGGAGGAAAGGTTTCTTTCAGCTCATAGTTTGTCAAGGTTTCAGATCATAGTCAGCTGGCTCCAAGGTAGGGTGTAGCAAGGAAAAGGGGCATCATAGAGGAGAAACAGTCCATGGCAAGCAGCAGCAGCAAAACTTCTTTTTTCCCTTTTATGTTCCATTCAAGCTACTCTCCTTTTGGGGGGTGCCATCCACACCCAGGGTGGGGCACCCTTAATCCCAATATCATACATCCTAATCCAGCTGCCTTCAAAACTCTCCAACTATGACTGCAAGAGGCTTTGGGGAGGCATCTAGATACAAATCGTAACAGTATTTATTTGAAATTCAAATTTAACCAGGTATTATGTATTCTTTTATTTGGTGAATCTCATAAACCCAGGAGGGAAAATATACATTGCTGTCACTTTATTGTAAGCAAACGCTCAGAAGAATCCTCCCCAGCTCATTCAGTCTCTAACCTAGGGAGCCAAAGGTATGGTGAGTAACCTGTGACTACAAAGCTATAAGATCATGGTCTTATATTTTCTGATTGAACACTATTGGGGTGGAGTTTGTCTCTGCATCCTACAAAACCAGTCTGACTTTTTATCCCAGAGTCTCAGATAACAGAGCTGACTAGGAAGAAGGAAACCATTAATTTAGACAGTAGTCCATCAGTTTAGAAAGTCTTTGTGCTCTATCAAGAAAAGTATTTCTGGAAAAAAAAGGGTATACTTGAGTTACAAAACATTACTGAATACCTACTATATGGTGGGCATGCTGAAATATCCAAAGGGAAGCAAAGATACGGTCTCTGCATTCAAAGAACTTCTCAGTGTACTTGAGACAAAGCAAATGCACTCATACCTGCACTTATGCCTTATGGTGTGGTCCAGTAGTTCCTAAGTAGCTGCCCACTAAGAGCTATTGGGAAGGTTTATGAACTTCCATAGACTTGGCCAATAAGCAGAGACAATCTGAGGCAATGTGCCCAGATGTAATTAGTAGCTTATTATTTATGACAATGGGAACATTTTGATGTAGGTTCCCTGAGTCCAAATCCAATAGTATAATGCATCAAAGACTGGGTATTCCTGCACACAGTGCAGATGTGCATTACAGGGAAAGAACTAGAGTTTAGCACAGGAACTCTGATTTTATATCGGTCTACAAGGAAATCTGCCCATCTACCCCTTTGGAGAGAGAAGAAATGTCTTACCACCCTGGAATGTGAGCAAATCTCTCTGAGGAAGAATCTCTTTACTAGTCAGCAACATACATTAGTTTTATTCAGAGGAGTAACTGTCTCCAGGTTTACATACACATTTCTGAAAAGATAGTTCTAGAACAATTGGCCATTTATGCCTAGACACATAGAAATATGAGAGAGCCATGGACAATTATTTCCCAACAGCGACCTGCAGCCTAACTCATACAAGAAAGAGTTAATGGAAGATTTGAGTGGGTACAATTTGAAGAGAAGTGTGGTAGCAGCTGTTCTGATTAAAGAATGTTTCATCAAGGAAGAAGAACTTGAGATTGTCACTAAAGAACATGTAAATAACATCCTGAACCAGCAGCCCATTTTATCCACCGGACCAGCAGTCAGCAAACTTCTCTGAAGGGCCAGATAAAAAATATTCCAAATTTTGCAGACTATCTGGTCACTATCACAACTCTGCAATTGTAGTGTGAAAGTAAACTTAGACAATATGTAAATTAATGGTTCTGACTGCATTTCAACAAAACTTTTTTTTTTTTTTTTTTTTTTTTTTGGCACCGGGTATTGAACTTCACAACCTCGCGCCTGTCAGACAGGCACGTAAGCTGCTGAGCCAAACTCCCGGCCCTGGTTTTTTGAGGCAGGGCCGCACTGTGTAGCTCAGGCCAGCCTTGCGCTCGTGTGTAGCCCAAGCCGGCCTGGAACTCACAACGCTCCTCCTACCTCAGCCTCCCGAGTTCTGGGATTAAAGGCGTGCACCACCACGTCCGGCCACAAAACTTTATTTTTAAAAAATGAGCAGTGGATTGTACTTTTCTTGTGGGCTATAGTTGGACAGCTCCTGAACTAGAACACATAATAGCTAACACTCAAGCAGAGGCAACAGGATTATCAATTGTTGGAAGTGGTAGAAGGGAAATACTCAAGAAGAAAGGGGCTGGATGGAAAAACATTGGAGAAGGAAAAGAATAAGAGAAGAACTACTTTAATGAGGTAGTTCTTGCAGTCTTTATGACTCTATAATTCCATAATTGTTTAGAGGTGTGGTAGAGTAAAAACAAAACATACAGGTATTCTGAGCTTTCTTCCAAATATAAGAATGAAGTCAGAGCCCTGTTGGAATCTTAATGTAGGTATTCACTTCCAAGTTTCCACAAGAGCTGAGCAGACCACACAGAAACTTACTCGTGTGACTTCTCTTGAAATAAATGATGAAGACACCTTCAGTGTGATAGTGACCTGTCCCTAACACCAGGATGAAGTCTTGATTATAGCCAAGAAGGGAAGAGTGTTGACTGGGACTCCTGCAAGCAAATTTCCTGAGACAGAAGACAGTGCAAATACCAGCACTCTATCCTGAGAAATCTGGTTCATCATGAGCGATGATGTCTTTGGAAAATGATACCACTGTTACTGCCACTGCTCAAATATCTTTGTTGTTTTGAAACGTACCCAGTATTTGTTTTAATTAGCTGTGGTTTAATCAGATAAGATATCAGACACAGACACATGAGTTTATTAAAAAGAGACTGGGTTTGCCACACTATGCCGGGCCACACAGGGAAGTACCGAGGTCAGCCAGGAGCTGAGCGATGAGAAGGAGCATGCGCAAAGCTTTGCTGTTGCTTTCACGGAAGAAGGGAAACAGTAAACTGCGGAGCAGTTGCACGATTAGCTGATTCGAACAATGAGGGCAGGAGTTGTACCTACCACAGGGGTGATTTGGGGTAGGGGATACTGTTCCAGCCTACAGGTACCTAATGGAAGGGACAGCGTATGGAATCTGAACTTATGGGACTGCAAACCAAACTTGTGCTCCCAGGCAAGTGGTCTGCTCTCTCTACAAATAAGCTAACACTGGGAAGGACAGTATGACCCTCAGGTTTGCTAGGCCCTGAGATGCCAATGCACCATAAAATATAACAAATGAAAAACATAGCTAGTATACCTCACCCATGGAAATGTTTGCTGTAAGTGTCTGGACAGAAGAAACTAGATCCTAAAAGAGCTTTATTCTTTTGGAGAAGGTCCTATGCACTGAAAGAGTTGCTATCTTTGTAGAAAATTCTCCCTTCATACTTGGCTGGCCAGACAGTGCTGGCTGTGGAATGAGTCTCAGACTGAGGCAGGGGGAGCAGCAAAGCTCAGAGACAAAGCAATTCGCCAGGGAGAGCCGTTCAGTCTGTGTGAGTGGTGTCCCCTTGTTCAGGCAGCACACTAACTGCACAGATGTACACAATAGGTCTGAGTGCGGGCCTCCTGCACATGCAGGAAAGGGAAGTATACCCTTCAAGGTTTTTGATGGCTGACAACAAAAATCACTTTAGCTAGTTCAATCAGAAAACAGTATTCAGGGCCGGGGATATAGCTCAGCAGCAAGGCGCTGGTCTGGCAAGCGCGAGGTTGTAAGTTCAATCTTCAGTACAAAAAGAAAAGAAAACAGATAAAGAAAGAAAGAAAAGAAAACAATATTCACTATTCACAAAAGCTAGAGAGCCACGCAGCTGAGAAAATACATAGCGGTTGCACACGATCTTCCGATAGAAATACCACCGCTACTGCTTTCTCCGCTCCGCACTGTGATGCGAGGCGCTGGACCCTAGGATCGGAGCTCTTCTCCAGTTGCCACACGAGCAGCTAACACTGCCGCCAGGCCTGGCAAAATGTCAACCCCCCCGCCCATCATAGATGAGTCCTAAATACTAGGGAAACTGAGGAATATTGGTCTTAGTTTACTGGCTCTGTAGTTCAGAAAGCCAAACTGGAAGATGATTAGAACTGCGGTTAAACAAACCAGTTATACTCTGTGCCACAATAAAGAAGGAAAGACTTGGCATTCTAGGAACAAATCTGGGGATTAGAACCAATTAGCACTGAGACAAACCCTGGAGTTCTTTTGGCTGGCCCCATGTTCCTGTGGGCTGGGGAACAGTGGTTGAATCACTTGAAGACAGAAGCACCAAAACCTTTTAAGTAGACAGCATTTTGCCTACAGACACATTCGTGAAGCAATGAACTAAATCACATGCTAAGTGCCACATCTAATATTTATTACTTTAAGAATCCCACTGTGAATCCTTCCACAAAGTGAATAACCATCCTTCTGTATTTCTTTCATGTGAAACCGAATTTAATATATTGAACTTTCTTAAATCAAGGCACACCATCCCATTGGAGCCTTTTAGAAGAACAGAACATCACAAATCTCACAAACAAAGGCCGGGGATAGAGCTCAGCAGTGCAGCATCTGCCTGACAAGCCTGAGGTCCTAAGTTCAATTCCTGGTACCTAAAAAATAAAAAATCTCACAAACAGAAGCCATAAAAAGTCAGTTTTGACATAATAAGCATAAGTGCAAATGGAAACTGGCAACTATCGTGGCCGTCATTCAATTTAAGAACTGGAACTCATCAGTTTGGACACGGAGGGAGTGAGCTGCATGAGCCTAATACCTGACTGCGTCCACTTAGTAGCGAAAGCCCTCGGGGTTTCAAGCCGACTGCAGATCGTAGGCTCCTGCATTCACATGTGTGCTATAAATACTCAGCACGGTGCCGGGTGGCAAGAATAGGTAATCAATGCTCTCATAAAAGCAATGCGCAGATGGCAATTAACACCTCATGCCGTCCCCAACATGCAAAGCAGAATTGCCAAGGCAGCAGTGTGGAGGGTGGGCGCGTTCTGTCCAAGCTTTGGCTCTTGTTTCTTGTTATGATTTTAAAATATTTTTGTCCTAAGAACTAGAGGGCCAAATTAGTCAGCTATAAAAGATTTCTCTGCCCTCTTATTCACATCTCAGCTCATAATGGAGATGGGTTCTTCTTAATAGATTCATGTACTCCTTCTACAGTGCCTTGTCAAATAATAGCTCCGTCAAAGCAATAACAGAGGAGGAATCCACACTCACACATCTCCCGGAGTCCAACAGGAGGAGGGGGCTTGTTTATTGCACTGTCTGGAGCAGAATCAAATTATTTATGGGCCATTTAGATGCAAATGTATCATTCACTTAGCAAACTCGCTGCATATGCAGACAATTTAGCCAAACAATGGATCTATAAGGACAAGCTCTCTAATCTCTGAGTATCAACTGTGCCTTTTCAAAGGGGATTTGGATTTTCTTTGAATTGATCAAACCTGACAAGTAATTTTTACCTAATGTTTAGGCGAGCCTCTTCTCTAGGTGAGAAATCCTATTTTCTGCTAGTGCCAAGGTAATACAAAAGGCTACAGAGGCAGGTTAAGGAAAAGGAGATTTTGTGCCCACGAGTCTGTTGCCACAGAAAATAAAGCTATTCTGATAGATCTGTTTAGTTGCTTTGAAATTACAAAATGTTTCCATTCGATACACTCTCCATCCCGGGCCCATTCGTTTATGTTTCCCTAGCTGCTGCAGGAGAGGACACTGAAGAAACCTAAGCCATCTCTGTACAAAGAAAGAGTGTGTCTTGCACACTCACCCAGGAGGGATGTCTGAGTCCCTGTCCAGAAACTGTAAAAGAGCCACCAATGTTCCAACTCTCAGAATCAATGAAAACCACATTAGGGAAAGAGACACCAAATTTGAAAACTCAGCTCAGGCTGGAGTTCATTATCAAAATGTCAGCTTGATTCAGTTGCAGTAAACAATTGGATGAGTGGGAGACAGAAAAGTAATAAGCACAAGAGGTCAGGCGGTAAAATGGAATCGGGTGGATTTTTCTGCAGCAGGCTGGGTAAGAGTGGCCGAGGGACTGCTCCGCCTTTCTGGTGAATTTGGAAACTCAACCTGCAAGTACTGCATGCTAATTTCACAACTGAAGCTTACTGTCATGGTATGAAGTGGGTAATTTAAAAAAAAAACATTTTTTTCCATGTCTAAATGGAGAAATGACAATCTGTGATCTGCCCATCTATGGGCCGTCCCTTGGGCTGGTCACCGGGAAAAAGCACTTAAATTTCCCGTAGTTACTTTCCATTTTACTGGAAAATCAACCATTACCTCCATTCAACACACAATAATAAAATGCCAGTGATGTGCACCAGGAATACTGGAATACTGCATCTTAAATTTCTTAAGGAAAAAAAAAAACCAAACTTATTTTTTTATTTTATTTTTTCTTTTTGTCTTTTTGAGACAGGGTCATGCCATGCAGTTCAGGCTGGCCTTGGGCTCACTTTGTAGTCCAGGCTGGTTTTGAACTTGCAACAATCTTCCTGCCTCAGTCTCCCGAGTGCTAGGATTACAGGAGTGCGCCGCCACACCTGGCCAAAATTCTTGATATTGTTATCCAAAGAGATTCAGAGGATCTGTGTAGAAAAAGGAATTGCAATTCAGGGAGCACTGGATTCTAGTAAAAACCAGAGTTTGTACCACTAGGGAAGGATTTAGAGAGAACTTTTTGAGAGCGAAAAAAGAAAATATAAATTGGTTATGTAAACTGTCAAGAATTATGACTGGAGGACAAATTTCCTTCTATAGCTCATTGTTTCATCATGGAACTCAAAGGAAACTCATCATCAACTCAAAGGAAAGAGGTGTTTTCTGTCTTCCAGATGTTCCTTCTTAGCAAATGACTTTCTTTTGACATGTCAGTAAGTGCACAGAGTACTACACAAGATGGAGTCTGGGTCGCAAAATGAAGTCGGTGCTGACACCTTTCTTTCACAATACTGCTTTATATTAGTTCAACCAACTTTGCAATGGAACTCACATCGAGTGGATCTGCATTTCCTGTCTACCTCCACACATACATGTTCACATTCATTTTCACTTCCCTGTCCCTTACAATTGTTTAAGAAAAACAGAGCCTGACAGTAGTTAAAAAGGTTAAACATTATCAGGAGTGGTGGTACACATCTATAATGGCACTGGGTGGGGGCACTGACTGGTAGCACTGCAGAGGCTGAGACAGGAGGATTGCCTTGAGTTTGAGGCCCACCTGGGCTACATAATGAGTTCAAGGACAGCCTGAACTACACAGCAAGACCCTCTGTCAAAAACGAACAGACAAACAAGAAACAATTAAAAATTTATTTTACTCAGACAGTATTGTAATATGCGGTAGAGACTCTCGTTCACAATTGAGCTTGATTTAGAATACAAATAAAACAGAGATTTGCAGCCAAGACACAGGCTGCAGAGGGGGACAATGGACCAAAAGTTCCTAAGAGAAGCCCTCAAGAGTGGGGAAGTCTTGCTAAGCTGATCTAACAGAATTCTTGCTGAAGGCAGGTCACCTGGAGGGCGAGGGATTTGACTAGACCTTGAGAGTGATGAGCTGTCAGGAGTGAGGGATTCTCACTCAATCCTGCCTCAGTAGTATTCTTGCTACAATGGGTCACACAATGTCTTCCACAAGGAAACACTGAGGCATGAGGTAGAAGCCTAATTAAGAAGGGCCTGGAATAGCATGACACAAGTTAGGTCAAGGAGAGAGTCTATATTTCAGCAATACAGATAGTAAAGCTCTACTACTTCTATTTCAAGGTCACAAGCTGTATGGAGAGTGCAGCATGCATGATGCCCTGGTTTCAATTCCCAGCCCAGGGGGTAGGAGAATTTTTAAAAAGTCACAATCTATGAGCCACCATCTTGTTTTAAATTCAGTGGCCTCTTCTCAGTCTTCATTTTACTCAAAGTCTGCCTCATTTGATGCTGTAAATGCTCATGGATTTCCAGGGCTGTGCTGAGCACTACACAGAGAGGCCCACTGGGCATCTTGAACTCAGCAGACCCAAAATCAACATTTGCCTGCACCTCTGACCCACACTGAGCCCCACTGAACCTCCCATTCTTGTGGTCCCTGCTTCTGGGAAGGCAGCATCTGCCTCTCTGTCAAGGGCCTGGACCTCCAGGGGCATCTTAAGTCCTCCCTTTTCCTCACCTCACTTTTCCAGTGCATCTCTCTGGTTCTTCCTCTTCATCCCTGATTCTCCAAGACATGCTTCACATTTTAGAAAAAAAACTCATCACAAATGGCAACATCATGTGAAGTTTCTAAATTTCCACATAAAACACCCCACATTGTGTCATGTTGTACTGTCAATTGTCACTTTCATGCTGATGTTGGTGTGGGTGAAAACCCCTGACTACTTCATATTGAATGTATATATTTTATTGTGAGAATTGCTTCTGATCTGCTTCTCCTTTATGTTATACTTACTGCACTACAATTTCTGAAATCTGGAGAGTAGATTGGTCATATTTTTTGTTACCTTCATTTCAGATGTGGGTGATAGATGCTACACTGTCTTATAGCTCATATTTAATTTTTCTTTTCCAAGTCTGCTGCTTCTTTCCAGATTCTTTTATTGTTTTGGTTTCATTTTATATTTCAAGACAGGGTCTCACTATGTAGTTCAGGCTGGCCTCAAACTTACTGCAGTCCTCCTACCTCACCCTTCCAAGTGCTGGGATTGCAGGCTTACAACACCACACCTGGCTTTTCCCAGATTCTTACCAAAATACTGATATAATCATCTGCACCCTGCCTCAATCCCTGTATCCAGCTTCTTGCTTCTCCAATCCCCTCTTTGCACTGCCAGAAATCTTATTGGGCCACATCACTCTTTTCTACAATATCTTCCATGGCTCCCCACTGCCTCTGAATCATCTTTATCTCTAGTGCAGAATGTGAAGGCATCACAAAGGGGCCCTTGCTATCACTCAATATGTGTCCCTGCACTTATCCACCACACACCCTATGCTCCCATAGAAGGCAATAATAGATATAATTAGTGAGTTGAAGACAATGAAGAAGCAGCTAATGCAGGAGAGCTCTCTGGCCTCCCTCTATTTGCTGAAAGGCAGGGCATCAATTTATAAAGACAAAAGATGTCCTGGTTTCTCCCCAGAAGAATACAGGTTAACCCCTGAAGACCACTTTGGATCCCTATCAGCCTGAGGATGGTTAACAAGCTTTACTAACCAGTTCTTTTCTGCCAGCCATTCATCTTCCCAGAATTTGCCACCCTCCAACCCCAACAACCTTCTCTTTTTGTCTATCACTTCTCTACGAACCTAGTTTTTGTTGAAGAGGTAGAACCCAAACCCATCTGTTTGAGAACAACTTGTGCCTGGTTGTCAGCCAAGTACATGTGAAATGTATGTGCTCGTACACTTGTTTGTTTTTCTCTTGTTGCTCTGTTTTCTGTTACAGGGTCCATTGCAGCCAACAACTGATAAGGGCTGAAGAAAACCTTTTTCTCCCTTGCCTGTCAGGAACTGGGATTAACCCCAGATCCTTGTTTAAACTTTTCCTTCACCTCAGTGTGTTTTTCCACTATGAAGACAACACGACAATGCTAGCTCGTAAACTTCAGCACAGGGCCACCCTGCGGGAACCCTCTCTGTCCCCAGCTTCTATCTCCGCTCTACTCCTGCGTGGTTTACTGAGCCCAACCCTCCTCACAGGGGAGGAGTTCTGTTGTCTACATACCTCTCTCCCTACCCACGTGCCAGTTCCTTGAGCAAAAATTGTCTCACTAGTCTTTGTAACCCCATACTACCTGGAACTCTGACATAGCAGTTGCTCAAGAAATGATTACAGAATTGAGTGGAAACAACAGAAAACATTTCTGGAAAAAGGTCAGGCAAGACAAGAGAGGAAAGACAGAACTGCTGTCTCAATACCCTCTTAATGGATCTAAATTCAGATCTTAGAGCTCCCCCAGGAAAGATCTCAGACTTTCCCATCCCATTATTGTAATTGAAATTAAAAGCATGCATCAATAAAAGAATGAGAAATAAATGCAGAGTTTTCTTAAAAGGATACATTCTCCTGCCAACTTGACTTCCAGAACCCTGCTCCAAAGCACCCCTTCACCTCTACTTCTACCCTGCAGCTCCTCCTAGGGGAAGGGGGAAGTCAGGATGACCCATGTTCTGAGGTTCCAACTAGAATCAGGTTCCCACTGCTTCTGCAGAGGTGGGCTCAGGGCTGAGGTCCTGATGTGGGCCTGCTCCCTGCAGTCAGGTATCATGACACACAAGGACTTGCTCTGCTCACACCCAGCCCTCCATCCATCCTATATGGGCTTCTTGGTAGTGGAACCCAACTGGATCCTGCCCAGTGCATGTCCCCAGCCTAGTCTCCCTTTTGTGTCTGGTGTCTCTGTCTACCTGGTCCACTTCCAACCTGTTCCTCTTCATCCTCATTCTCCACCTTCTTTCAAATTCTTTCTCCTGCAGCACTCACTAGGACTTGTCCCATGTCTTCTCTCTTCAGGCTCTCCATGCTATCTCCTCTGCATGCAATGCTTTTCTGCTTGCCCACCGTCACTTATCTGCATAATTTCTACTCCTCCATCATGCCTCTGGAGACCTTTCCTGATACTTCTGAGTCTGAGGCTCCTGCTAAATTAAACCCCTCAGCCAGATGTGGTGGCACATGCCTTTAATCCCAGCACTTGAGAGGCTGAGGTAGGTGGAGTGTTGTGAGTTCAAGGCCGGCTTGGGCTACAATGTGAGCACAAGGCTGACCTAAACTATATAGTGCGACCCTGCCTCAAAAAACTAGAGCCAGGAGTTTGGTTCAGTGGCTTAAACTCCTGCCTGGCAAGCACGAGGTTGTGGGTTAGATCCCTGGTGCCACTAAATAAATAAATAAATAAATAAATTAAACCCCTCTGCCCTGAGATCATAATATCTTGTTATTCGTGGACTCTGGTCAACATATAGTGGCTGGGGTTTTTATTTGTTTGACCATACCAAAACTTCATTGTAGATTTATTTGATGTGATGATTTGGACATAGTTTGAGTGCGTCCTCAAAAAATTTATGTTCTAAAACCTTGATCCCAAATCAGCCATGCTGGGACTAGGAGAACCCAACAAGAAGCCAACTAGCCAGCCTTTCTGGTAAGCTGCACAAGCTGCATGGTTCCAGGAAGAGAAAAGTCAGGTAGCATCTTCCATGAGCCTAAAGGCATGTGGGCTAAGAATCAAAACCCCAAACCCCCAGACCCCCAACCCAACCCCCAGGTAAGTAACCTGCTGATTCCAAGGACAGGCTGCTAAGGTACCTAAAGCAACTAAATGCTTGTATTGTTTGGTTGATTTTGCAGGCCTGGGGCCAGCGATCTGAGCATCTCTTAGAAGGATGACAGTATGCAATATAGCAAATATGGCGGATTTCCTTCTATCTTGTCTTTGAAATCCAATATTGTTCTCACTGCTTTGCTTTGTTCTGATTAACTGTTTTGCTTTATTCAATATTGTTTTGATTGTTTTTTTTCTGTTTTGTTTTTGGTTTGATTTTGATATACCTGATGGAATGGACAACTATTGTGAAGATAACAAGATATGGTAGCTATTATTATTTTCCTAGTATCCTGCTTTGAAGTTCTGTACCAATTTTGCTGCTTCATTTTGATTGGCTTTGTTCTGTTTTGTTTCATTGGATTTTACTGTCTTTAAAATAAAATAAAAAATAAAAATAAACTAAAATCTTGATCCCTTGTTTGGCATTGTGAAGTGGCAGAATCTTTAAGAGATGGAGCCTACTGGAAGATATTAGGTCATGGGGGCAGCACCCTCAGGAGAGATGAATGCTGGTCTCTTGGAGTTCTCACCAGAGTGTTTCTATAAATCAAGGTCATCCAATGTGTTTAGCCTCTTGTATGTGACTGGTTCCCCTTCTATTTGTCTGCCATGTGTAACACAGCCAAGAGACTCTTACCAGGATGCTAATCCCAAGAGGCCCTTACCAGGATGCTAATTCCAGGCCATTTGGATGCTTCAGCCACCAGAATCATGAACCAAATAAACCTCTTTGCTTTGTAGAGCTCCAAGCCTCAAGTAATTTGTTATATTAACACCAAATAGACTAAGACACTTGGCTACAATTTTTACCAAAAAAGTGAATAAAGTCGTTGTAATCCACAGACTACAGACTGTACCTTTCTGTAGCATGATTACTATATGAATGAATTGCTATGTGAATGAATTACAATATATCTCTTTAAAAACTTCTGTGACATGTAATGGTAAACATTTTATTATCAAATTATATGTGTTTGTTTAATTAATTTTAGTCATTTTCCCTTATTTTTTATAGCAGAAAAGTGAGAAAATTTACTTTTTGTTCAACTTTTCAGATAGCTTACTTTTTGCTGTATAGCTTACTGCTGCAGTAAATTCTGAGAGTACTGATAAAATTAGTCTGTGGTTGATGCCTAAATAAAAATGGACTAGAAAAAATTAATGTTTAAAATACATTTACAAGATAGTTTTGGAAAATCATTTCCACTGCTAATGGAAAATTCAATAGTCTCAATACAAATTTCCTAAATATTCTTGCTGCCATCTCTAAATAACTTTCAATATTATTTTAATATGTTTGACCCTAAACGTATCTAAAAACATTTCATGAACAATATATGATGAGGAAATTTATTTGGAAATAAATTCCTGAAAATACTTTGAAAGTAAATGCACTCAAAATATATATATACCTAGTTCAATGTACTTAAAATAACCATTCCAGTAATAAACACGACATGGGCATTTCTTCTGTAGACTGAGGGGCAGCTAAATGGCAGGGCGAGTTATTGAGGGGAACTCAGAGCTCCAGTGCCCTCTCTGCCCACACTACCCTCCAGCATCTCAGTCTGGTCTGAGAACGGGGAAGCTCCTGTAGTAATTTGTTTTGTGTTTGTCATTCCAGATTTCTATCTGTTTGCCATAGTATCTCTGGGGCCCAACACAAGGTCTGGCACACAACAGAAAATCAATAACTCATTGCTGAATTGAAAGGAGACCCCTGACTGTGTTGGTCTGCATATTTCATGTGAGCATCTACCACATGCCAGGCATCCTTCCCAAAGGAGAGCAAAATCCCTGCTGTCAAGGGTTTTACATAGCAATGGAGAGAAACAGGTTTTTAAAAGACACACATATATGAAAAAAAGAATATGATTACTACCAAAGGTGATAGTTTGAAAAACAGTTGCAATTCTCCCTTTTCTCTTTAACCTGATGGGGTTACTCAAATTATACAAAATGCAACTTCCTGGGGCCCATGGTCAGCCAATATCTGAGCAAAATTAGGATGCTTTTAGTGAGGAAGAAATAAGACCAATAAACTTTTGGTTAACATTTGAATCCGTCTCTCATCACTCCTATGTCTATGTCACAGCTCCCTCTCAGATCTGCTTGACCCAAGTTATTTGCAAATGTCTCCATCTCCCTTTGTGAGCAGGAAAATAGAATCCATCACTTCTTTAGTCCTGCACACAGTTTGGAACATAGCAAAAGCTCAATAAATATTTCCTACTTTTAATAAAACTGAATGTCAAGGTTAAGTACAGAGAAATAGAACGAAGAGCAACTCGACATGTGCACTCTCTGAAAATACAGTGATTCATCTCATGTTTGTTTTTGTTTTTTGGGTTTTGTGGGTTTTCTAATAGTACCCATTGAGTCCCTGTTGCCACTCAACTATCTTAGTCCACTCTGTCATCACTCAGCTATCTTAACTCTTTGGTCCACTGAGTCTCATTTTGATGCCTTAATTCCAGAGTTGCCACTTATATTGATAGCAGCCTCATCTGGGGTTCACTGGGAACATGTCCCCTACTCACATGGAAGCTGGTGAATATGGTTCCACATAATCTGCCATCATTTTTAACCATGTCAGAGCCAAGCATGATGGACTAAAGACACTTAAAATGTGAGGCGAGGCAGGAGAGTCTTGAGAGCCCAGATTAAAGGCTGAGCAATTTTTTCAAGTGTAATGTCAAGTTATCCTATTTCTCCTCTCCATGGGGTGTTGGAGAGAAAGAGGGTGGGAGAAAGAGAGGAAGAAAGAAGGCGGTAAAAGAGCAGGGGCGGGATAGGTGGCACTCATCGCCACAGGTAAGAACAGGAGATGGGAGGAATTGAAGAGAGTGAATTAGGGAGAGGTGAGGAGAAAATTAGACCAGATTGGAACTTCTCCAGCTTTAGGCTGTCCAAAATCACCCAATATCTTATTTAAATTCAGGTTCTGATTCCATAGGACTACATGGTCTCAGAGTCTGCATCTTAAACCAGCCCCCACATGATGCCGTGCCACTGGGCCTCATGCCACACATTGCACAATGATGAAAATGATTTCTAAGGCCCCTTTTGCACTGAGATGGGGCCCAGGTGGCAGCACTGACTTGCAGATGCCAAGAGAAGAAATCTTGATTCAGGTTACCAGTATCCCCAAGTGAAATGGGAGATTTTATTACTATATGAGACAGAGAGAACACATTTGGGGAGTAACCACAACTTCTGTCTCACTAACATGAAATCATCATTTATCATGTGATAGACACCATGTAGCTGCTGTATTTGAAAGCACTATCCATAAATTGAGCTTTACAGCTCAGAGAACTGAGGCTAAGGGTGGATTCAGTAATTTGCCCAAAGTCTCTCAATTTGAAAACAGCCAGATAAGATTTTGAATGCAGTAGGTAAAAGCAAAAAATAGTTCATAACCACTGCCACCCATGGCCAAGGGACTTGAGTTTAAATGAAAACTCTGTCATCTCTTGTGTTCTGTTGAGTATACAGTGTCTATTGTCATTGTCATTGTTGTTACTCATAAATGAAAATTTCAAGTTACTGAGACCATTAGAGGGGAGGCCTGTGGGAACTGGAAAGGTGGAGGAGGAGGGAAGAGAAAAAAAAGAGAAAAGGGAGGGAAAAGAAGAAGAAAAGAAGGAAGGAAGAAAGGAACAAAGGTGTTAGGGTTTTTCAGCACAATAGAGAAGCAAAAGAAAGAAAAAGAACGCCTTTACTGAGGACATGGAAAGTAACCCAGAACTCATGGGGTTAGGCTTTCTCCTCTGATGGAAACAGAGGGGTCTGAAAGGTATGTGACCTCTGACCGGAAGCAGCGCTTGGGCGGGCATTGATGATGTGCAAGGAACTGATTGGAACTCTCTTCACACACATGAGAAAAGAAAGAGGATGTTGTAATCACGGTTGAAGGGGAAGTAGGAGGAAGTGGTCATCACTTTGGCCTTCTGCCACATTAGACACTGCTGTAATGTCCAGTAATTTATACTAGGGCAAAAACCTTTCAGAAGAAAGGAAAGCAAAAGGAAGGGAAGGGCTACTGGGATGCTACTCAACCTCCTGGCCAAGATTCAACCTCTGCCTATGCAAAGGTTAAAAGCAGTGTCCCCTTTCTCTTGCCCTGAATCAGTCACTCTTTCCAAAGCATCACACACCTACCAGGAAAGATGCGTATGCGGCAAGAGCTAGGCTCAGCTTCACAGTCATCATTTTCATCACAAGCATTTACAAGGGATGAGACAAATTTCCTGCTTCAGGAAGAGGGCTAGAAAGACACAGCCAACTATCACTTAGTGGCTGCTCCACTCATACAGAATAACACGGGCAGGACCTAGACCACAGGTGGCTGTGAACTGCTGAGGACCTTGTAAACTGGCACAGGACCAGGAAAAGGGTGAGGAGAAAGAGGTATCTGATTTAGATACAAATTTAAGGAGGCACTAAGGAAGTCAGTAATCAAGATAAGTAGTATTTTAATGCAAAACTGCAATGGACTGTCTATGTCCCTTTCAGAACTCAAAGATGAAAGTCCTAATCCCTAAAACGATGACATCAGAAGGTGGGACCTTCAGAGGTAATTCAATCACATGAATAAGATTTGGGTCTTTAGAAAAGAACCTAAAAGTTCTCCTTTTCCTTCTTCACTATGTGAAGACACTGATCAGGTGGCAACGTATGAGGAACTGTGTCCTCATCAGACTTGAATCCAACTGCCCCTTGATCTTTCTTGGGCCAACTCCCAGAACTATGAGAAATACACTGCTGCTGTTTATAAGCCACTCCATCCAAGGCAGTCAGCTCTAATGATTCCCTCAGACTAAGACAATATCTTTTTTAAGGCAAAATATTAACAATTTTGATTAGTTTAAGCATACGAGTTAAAATGTTGACACAATGTCTTTTAAAAATGAAAACGAACACGAAGAATCCATGATGAAAATTATGAAATAAAGAATGAGTCTGGCCCTGTATTTTGCACAATGCTAGGTCCCTGATTTACTTTATGTGTTTTCAATCTTGATTAACCAAGAACAAAGGAGAGACTTAGTCCCCAGTGTAACTAGGAAAGGGTGTAACTAAGGAGGTGTCATAAGGCCCACAATTGCTTGCTGGGCCTTAGGAAAATGGAGCAATATTCACGGAAGTTAAAATAGTAGTATTGGCCAAAACTTTTCAAAATATGCATGCTCTTTAATTCAGCAATTGCATGTCCAAGAATGTACCTCTTTTTTTCCCTTTTTGTTGCCAAGAATTCATCTTAAAGAAATAATATCAGATAACTGCAAACTCATTCATCATTGCAGTTTATACAAGAGAAATATTAGAAGCCACTTAAAGAGCTAAAAATAAAGAATTGTCTTTGAAACAATAACAAAATACTCATGTATAAATTACTGTTCTGTCATTTAAAATTGTACTGAAGGAAGTTGTTAATGATATAAAAAAAGCTCATGATGCACTATCAAGAAAAGAAAGTAGCTTAATAAATATTTATGAAAACTATCACTAAAGGGTGAAAAATGATTGCCTTTGGGGGAAGTGGTATTATTATGGTGGCTTATGTTATAGTTTGCATAATCAACACTTTCTAACATGAATTGCTCTTACGATCAGATGCTGAATTTTTTAAGAACCAAGAGAAGTGGGTGTGGTAACACATGCCTATAATCCCAGCACCCTGGGAGTTGTATGTAGGCAGGAGGAGCACAAGTTCAAGCCCAGCCTGGGCAATTTAGCTACTTAGTGAGACCTCAAAATAAAAAAATTAAAACCTGCTGGGGATGCAACTCAGTGTAAAGCTCAATCCTAGTGCCAGGAGAAGGGGAAGAGGAGGCAGAGAGAGAAGAAAGAGTGTATTTGCAGATTTCTTGTGCTTGGAGCTTGGAGTTCTGTGAAAAAGATGTGTCAGGTGTGGTAGCCTAAGATGGAGGTGAGGAGAGTTTGCCACCAGCATGTGCAGAGAGGCACCGACATGGTGGCTAGAGCCTGGGGACAGAGTCACCCAACAGCAGAGGAAACGTTCTTTGAGCTCTAAGTGGGAAACAGCAGATCATACAGCTACTAATTCCATGAAGCCCTAATAATCCCAAATCCTGTGAGAAGAATCCTATGATCTGCTCCATCAGGGAATAAAAGGAACAATGGGTATAATTTAGAAGCCAGGATGAAAGTTCCAGCAGCTTCTCTGATTAAAACCAAAAATCCACAGCTCTCAACCTAATCCCTTTGTGAAAAGGGAAGATTAGCACAAGTTGTAGTCCTGATAACTCCTCCTCTCTCTCTAAACTGCATGTAAAAATTCAGGTGTCTCCTTGGAGACCCCAACCCTGGCTATTGCCATTGCTCTGTCACTAATTAGAAAACTAGAATAAGAAAGTAAACACTGCTGATTCTGTAATAATCTGAATAATGGGACAGCCTGCCTTGTGCTCCCTCATTGCAATATTCCTTCACTGAATATATATGCATAGCTTGAAAAGATGAATGATGGACGTTATTGTAAGCCCTTGATGTCACAGCATTTTTCATTATATTAAAACAATAACATCTACATTGAGAGAGATCATTTGGTCCAGAAAACCTCTGGACTCCTGTGGGTTGGGACAGAGGGTTTGCAAATTTTAATGACTACCTTTGGGGACATAAAGACATGCCGGTTTCCTTGCCCACAATGGAGTCATTAAGCCACAGCAGAAGGGGGAGGCAGTGTAGACACAGGTTCCTTAGTGAGGTCATAGTTCCTTCCTGCCTTTTGTCCTATGCCATTCCACATCTGTGGGGTGTTGGAGGCTGTTGCTGTTTGAGGCAGAGGAGTTGGAGAAGAGTCCATGGAGAAGGAAGGCTTGGAACCCTTCTGTGCAGAATAGATGAGGTGGAACCTGACTCTGCTACTGCACATGCACTGCCTCCCTGGCATCCAAACTGGTCTCCAGGGCCAGAGAACAGTGTGGCTGGCCACAGCCTGCCTGCAGCACCTAGGGAAAACCCAGTTGCCCACCACTATGCCAGCAAAGAATCTACAGGAAAGAAAATAGATGTCGTATGTCCTCAGCCGTAGGTGGCCATTGCGAATACTGCCACCCTAGACTCCTAATGTAGAATTCATTAATTTCCTAGGTGTTTTCTCAGAATTATCTCTAAGTCTCTCCTGCCTTTATTGCTGATTTCTGTAGAGTTAGTGAGGTGTGAAACTTGTCAGGCTTTCCCTAATTTGACCATTCTGCCTTGCCTTTTCCTGCATTAACTGTGAAGGTATTAAAACGCTCCAGCCTATTAAATTAGTGAGCAACCTTAGTGGAAATATAATAGAGTGATGTGTTTTTAAATTATCGGATATAACACACTCAGAAAAGGCATTAATGAAATTTTAACGACAAGTCAGCTTGTAATAATTTTACTAGTAATGACTCTATTCCTTCTAAAATCTGTCCAAATAACTGTCACCACAGTGATGCTCATAGTTAGCAGAGGTGTGCATTAGTAAGGAAATCAATCCACAAATAGATCAAGATAGTTGTTTCTGTGTGAAAGTGGCAGAGGCATTAACTGGTGAGGCTGTCTAAAGCTTTTCACAAAGGAAGGCGTTTTTTTCTTAATAAGCTTCTAGCTTGAGATAGAATTACAGATGCACTTATAGATGAGGCAAGGGTATAGCCACTGGTAAATGCAGGGCCACCTTCCATAGCAAGGTCCAAGACACTGATGCCATTTCCCTTTCCTGGAACAAGCTTTGAACAACAGACAACAACTGAACCAGAGAGTGTTCAGGCCCAGAAATAAGCCCAGCAATGTGTCAACCTGCATATTGCCTCAAGAGAGGAAGTGCTGAAGGACAAAGTATAACTAGAAGGGAAAAAGAAGACCCTGCTGGACATGTGTGGCATCTCTGACACTGCCTTCATTTGGTCCAATCCAAAAGGCCATAGCATTTTGTAAACCCTATGTACCCATTTTATTGTAAGATGCTATTTTCTAAATGTATGGCAATGTTCTTCCAGGTCATAATAATAGCTAAGGCTTATTTGAATAGTCTTTCTGAGTTTTAATTTAGTTCGTCTGGATTGGGACCTGCGATTCTTGTTTTTCTTACAAGTTCATTGTTGACATAGATGCTCCTAGCCCATGGACTATCCTTTGAGGAGCAATGTTACATGGTGTCCCCATGATCCAGTTACAAGTGCTTTATGTATAGAGTTTACTCATCATGACAAGATTTTAGTTGAGTATTATTATTTTCTCCCCTTCTGTAGATGGAGAGAAGTAGACACAGAGAGGTTATGCAATTGGCATAGAATCACACAGGCAACATGGAATAGAGCTAGGATTTGGCCCCAGGCAGTCAGGTGCCAGAGCCTGGTAGCTCTGATAACTGATTTTAAACATCAGGCTTAATTCCTACACATACAGTTCTTCATGTTCCCTCACCCCACCATAAAGTCATCCATACAGACATACTTTTCCACTTAGAGATAATGCTTCAACACATTTTTTGACAACACTTTTCAAGCAACTGCTTCCAGCTGGCCCTGAATTGCATTCTAGGTTTGTAGGGCATCTGCAGTCACACCACCCTAAATGCCCCCACTCTCATCTGAGGTTTTAGGGAGCAGATCCTGCTGAAAAGGCCTGGGAAGGTAGGAAACTCAGAGAGAGAAGTACACCCACAGCTTGACTGTAGTGTGCCCACCCTGAGACATGCTACACATTAGATACACTCTCATTTCAAATAGACATCATGAGGATATGATTTATTTGTCCTTAGGCGGAAGGAAAGAGATGAAAATAGAAACTAAGGTTCTTTCAATCTCCTACTACATGATTGGCCTTGGACAAATGTTGCCTCATTTAATCCTCATATCAGCTTGACATACAGAAACATTATTCTCACTTTAAAAGCATATCAGACCCTGTCCAAAGTCATAAAGCTTGCTGAATGGGAGCTGGCATTTAAACTGACATCTCTCTGACTCCAAAGTTTATGTTTTCTGATACATCACTGTCCCAAAAAAATTGTTACAAAACTATTCCAAATTTAGTGGCATAAAATAATGCTCACTTATGCTTAAGAATTCTTAGGTCAGGAATTCAAAAGACTACAGCAGGGAAGGTTCTGTGCTACATGACTTCTCGGGTTCCATCTGGGGTGACTCCAAGATGGGTATGGAGGGCTGGGCAAGAGAAAGAAATGACATTTGAGAGAGGAGTATCCACTCCCAATGGGACTTCTTCCCTCATAATCTGGTGATGTGTTGGAAGGGTTAAGGATGAATTTGCAGTCTGAGCTCTTCATTCAGAGCCCCCCACATGGCCACTCTCACAGAGTGGTCTCAGTCAAGTAGCTCAGGATCCAAGAGTGAATTTCCACCCAAACTTGAAGTAAGATGCATGACATTTAATTTAAAGTCATGAAGCATCATTCTACCTTACTCTATTACTACATTGTAGATCACAGGACACACTCAGTTTCAGGGGTGGAATATAAATCCTAGTTCTTCATGAAATATATACCAAAGAATTTGTTACCATATCTTTAAGCCAGAATCATATTCTTTTGTCTTGTCATTTCTTCTCTTCTCTTCTCAATTTTCTTTTCTTTTTTTTCCCCTGTCTTTCTTTCATGTTGGGGATTAAACTCAGGGCCTTGCACATGGTAAACAAGCATGCTACCCTTGAGCTACATCTCCAACCCCACAATCACTTTCATACAAATGAACCAACCTCATTTGTAGCCCTTCCCTCCTGGAACAACACAGACTCCTTCCTTTTTAAATTTGGCTTAATTACTTCAGTTTTTGTTTGGTTGTTTTTGTCTCTGTATTAGAGATTGAATCCAAGGCCTCCACACTGAACTACATTCCCAGTCCTTTATTTTTTTAAATTTATTTATTTTTTTTTTGAGACAAGTTTTTGCTAAATTAACCAAGCTTGGCTCCAACTTTTCATCCTCCTGCCTCAGCCTTCCAGGGTGGAAAGAATACAGGTACACACCACCATGTCCTGCTATGGAAGGCTTTTAATAACTCAGTCCAGGGTAAGAAGGAAACCAAACTGTACAACAGAAGTGTACTGTTATCGGGGACCTGGCCTAGATCCCCAATCTCCCAAATGAGTGTATGGCAAAGGCTTAAATAAATTAGACAAGTGGTATGATTTTAGGGCTCCAGGAGGAACAAAACCCCTGCAGAGTTCTTGACTCTGCAACTGTCATGAAGGCTAAGACAAAGAGCCTCTCTCCATTGCCCATATTTATTTTCAAAGTAGACAAAGAGAGGGGATACTGAGGAAAGCACAGAAAATGAGCAGAACCTTGGGAGTCACTTCAAAGACTTCTCCAAGTAGTAAACTGTGCCAATTAAGGAGAACTGTCTTGTCTCCATGATGACATTTATGGTGGGAAAGAGAGCCTGTAGATATGTGATGTTTGCAGCTGCAGTCTCTACCTGTTTACTTGAGTCTGAGCCAGGCATCGGAGGCAGCAACCTTATCTTGCCTTTTGAGGTATCTCTGACATCACAGGTCACTACAGACCTCCGCCAGGACCAGTGATTCATAGAGGTTCAATTACTATGAATCAGCTCCCATCGCCAGACAAGGGGCCTAGGCCTTGGACAGGCTCACAGATAAACAGAAAGCCAATCAGTTAATTTTAAATCCTGCTCAGAGCTGCTTCATAGTGGTCTCTAACGTACTGTCTTAGTTACTGTTCACTCGTTGCTGAGACAAAACACCTGACACCCAAAATTAGGGAAGGAAAGGTTTATTTAGCTTACAGTTTTTGGAGGTTTCAGTCCACAATTAGCTGGCTCCAAGGTAGGGTGGCATGGCACTGGGGCAGCACTTCAAGGCAGCAGCCAAGCAAAAGCAGGCAGAGTAAAAGGGGGCAAGAGCAAGCCTCTTGTCTTCCCTTATATTGTACACAGGACACCCACCCACACCTCCAGGGTGGGTGTAGCTTTTACAAATCTCCTTGCCCTGCTTTGCATAAGATGAGGATGTTTACAAGGTAAGAACCCTGGCTCCCTGCTGAGTCTCTCAGTTAAACCTCTAAACTTCTCAAGTTGACACAATGTATCAACCATAACATGTACTTAGACCCCCATCCAAAAGTGAGTAACTGGGCAGCTAAACTATCAATAAGATGAGGTTGCCTCTAATCCACCCTGTGGGAAGACCATGCTTACAGCAAATCACAGAATCTGTATTGACTTGGTTCTCCTGCTTAACATCCAGCCCTGCTGCTGAATGCTAATGCAAGGATGTTGCCAATGATCAGGAATCACTGATCCACACCTTTTTCTCCCCAGCTTTGGTGCTAGGGATTGAACTCAGCGTCTCACACATGCTAAACACATATTCTACCACTGAGCTACACCTGCAGCTCCTTTTTATACCTTTCTTGAATCTAACTTCATTCTACAGGCAGCAGCCACTCCCAATGAAAGCTTCCACATTGGGCTCACATAAGGTGTTACCTCTAAGAAAGTCTTAGATTCCAGGGCATGCCTTCAGTGGGCATACTTGACCCCCAATTAAAAGGTTCTTTCAACCTGAATTTAGGGTCTAATCTCCTCTCACTCTTTCTCAGAACTTCATATCACAAAGTCCAGAACTTTGAGGGCCAGACAAGGAGCCAAACAAGGCCATTCACCGTTCAATATTGCTGACAGGTGAGAATGCAGACAATAACTGATGGAGATTTGATTGGGCAGAAAACCATTAAATCAATGTAAGCAGGAGCTGCAGACCACTCAGACTGAACTCAATCAGAAATAGTCTGTGCGAGAAATGCCTCCTTTACTAGGTTTCAAACATTTGGTGCTCTTCACCTCTCCCTGCCCCCCACATGAATTTATATTGATTTCCATTTCAAAACCTCTGTTATAATATTTAAGATTTGCAACCTTCCTCTCTTCCTTTTTCCCCTCCCTTTATCTTTCCTTCTTTTTCCTCCTCTCTTTCTTTCTTCCTCCTTCCACTTCCCTTCCTTCTTTCTTTCCTCTTTCCAATAGTTCCTTAATAGTCCAGGCACTAAGAAAACATTCAAGAACAAAACAGACAAAATATCCCTACCCAAATTTTATCTCATTGAGAAATGACAAGAGCAATAATCATAAAAAACAGGTAATTGTCACAATAGTCAAAATGTGATGAGTGCTGTAGAGAAATTAGGACTGAGTGAGAAGATTGCACACGTTTGTAAGTTGGTGATGTTTAAAACTGGGTGGCATGGGATGAAATCACTGTGAGGATTTTTGAGTGGAGAAGTGAATTTGCAACAAGAGAGTTATCCATGAGGCTCTTTAAGAAAAATGCACACAGAGCCAGCTCTAAGGGGAAGTGCTTGGTGTGATGGCTGAATGGCAAGGAGACCAAGGTCACAGGAGCAAATTGAGCAAGGACAGAAGCTGAAGATGATGTCACATAGGTATGGAAGGGCCTGATTATGAACTTTGATTTTTGTTCTCAGAGAAAGGGGATGGAAGCTGCAGAGTTTGTTAGCAACATGGTAAATATAATCTAATTTAAATTCTCAGAGAATTATCTTGGCTGATATATTGAAAACAGACCAGAGTGGTGGGAAGGTTAGAATCAAGGAGACCATTTATGAGGTCCTTGTAAGGCAGGAGAGAGAAAACGGTGGTCAGGACAAGTGTTCTCACAAGTGTGGAAATGCAATCCGATTCTGGATATAACTTGAAGACAGAGGGTGTAGAATTTACAGTAGAAGAGATGTGGGCTTCAGGAGGAAGAATGACAGCAAAGGCTACTTTCACATTTTGGCCCTGAGCATCTAGAAACCTGGAGTTGCATTGCCCCAGAAGAGATAGGAGAAGACAAGAAGCTGTGTTTGGGGGCCATTGAGTTAGGGATACCTCCCAGACATCCAAGATGAGACATGAAGCAGGCAATTAGATAGTGTTGGTGTTACCTCTGAGGAAACTGCCTAGGATCGGCCATGTCTGGAGGAAACCCTGGATGTCCTCAAGACCTGACAGCAGGAGCAACTCTCCCTAAAGAGAAACTTGGAGGCTTTCATCCAAACAAGATAGAAAGTCATAGGATGGTCAATTCATCAGCATGCAGTTCCTTGGCAGCTGCTGTATGGTAGCACTAGGGCAGGCATGCAAGGATAGAGCAGAAGATTCAGACATGAGTTCCTTCTTCAAGTGATCTTTGAGTCTCCAACAGAACTGGCAGACTGTGTGCTGGGCACTAGAGAAAACACAGGATATGCCTAGACCCAGCCAAGAATCATCTACATAAGGAGAAAGACAGAAGTCTGTGAAAAGTTGATCCCTGAAAAGTTATGACACTGAACTAATGCAAAAGAAAAGCAGGCAAACCCCCCAGCAAATGATCTCTCATTCAGGAGGTTTATTGAAGGTTTAAGCCCAAACTTGGGGGGAGGATGTACCCACCTGGATTTAAGGGAGCTTTCTGCCCAGGGTCTAGTTTTAGAATAATGCATCCCCAGTTCTCATAAGCCTTCCAAGATGCACTCTTTTGTTTGCTGATAATGGGCTTTAGAAATCATTTTAAACATGGGCACTAAGTCAGGGGTTTTCAAACACTGGTATTTTTAGAAACTTGTAAAAATTCAGGCTCCTGTACCACATCTCAAGGGGTTTTGATGAAATGATTTTCAGTCAGAAGATCCTAGAGCTATATTCTGAGAAAGCTTTTCGAGGTATTCTGGCTACCACCCCTGCGGTGGTTAAAAAAGAGTCTAACAGACCAGAATCCAGTGTCTATTAAAAGTACCCCTCCCAAGAGAGTAGGGGACCAGTGCTGTTCTAATCTCTTGTCACTGCAGCAACTTAAGAATGAGCAGGTGGGCTGCCAGGTCCCAGAGGATTAGATGTCTTTGAGGGGAGAGGGAAGCCAACAGAATTTTAGGAGCCTTTGCTTTAATATCAATCTGATTCTTGATGATTTACTGATTCACTCAGAACTCATAAGTCTATTTTAACAACATGTCACTATCACACCTTTCCCACTGATGAGTTTGAAAACAAGAAATATGGTTTATATCCATTTTCTGGAAAATGAAAAGGAGGTATTCACCCAGCACTGCTGCTTGACTCTTCATTAAGGAAAGAGGAAGCGTAATCACTTAGGTTGGACTCTCTTCCTCTTCTGCTTTGGATGCATTTGTGTGTTACAACTTTAAAATCAGGCTATTTACAGTAAGATGAAAATATCAGCCCTAATTTCAGAGTATTTGACATAACTTTCCTTGAACATTATTTGTAATAGTGAAGTCTATTTATTTCCTGACCTCTTAAACTTGAGGTACATGTTGAAATGTGTTAGCTAGCATTCTCTGAGAAGAAGTAACAGATCCATGGTAACATGTGTCTCAGAGACACCAAGTATGGATTTGAGAAGAGTTACAGATTCGTGGCTAATATAACTCTAACATGTCAGAGTCAAAAACAAGGGCATGGCAGATTAGTGCTTTCCGTATTCTATGCCTGTTTAAAGAGAGCAACTTCTTCAGCACTTGTTGAGACTAAAGGATAAAGAATTGAATCTGCCAAAATCACAGGCTAATAAGTAGTGCCTGCCACTAGAATTTGAATGTAGATCTGTGTGACTACAAAACCACTTTCCTTTCTTCTTCCTTGGGGAAAACACACCAAGATCAACTATGTTTCATTTCAACCTTTTCTCCGCAATCAGACCACTGAGAATTGGTGCCTGTGCTATTCTATGTCAGTTCAGAATTGCATTTGAAGGAAAGTCCCTATTTGGTTAAGTTGCACCTTGCACACACCAAAAATAGTACAGGCAAAATTAAATGACTCTACTGCGCGAAGGGTTAAGAAGGAGACCTCCAGAACCCCCTTTTGTAAAAGCATAATCAGTGGATGCTTTGTACATCAAATGTTCACAAATATATTCTTGGTCTTCATCCCTTGAAATCATGCCTTTGTTCAGCCCTTTAAATCACTGCAAACAAAAGCTCCCCTGAAGACTCACCTTGTGCCAATGATATAGCATCACTGTTACAATTCCTGGAACTGGCAGGTGGATGGGGAATGAAGACAGAAGGGAAGCAGAGGAAAATGGGCGAGGCAGGCACTGATAACAGAAAAACAACCAGCTAAATTGAGTGCTTTCTAACCTAATGCATTTAAGTCAGACTCAATAAAGCTTGGCACTGATCCCTGTTCACTGTGCTACGAAGCTCTGAGCAGATACTGATTAGAACAGTGGGTCTATTCTGAAACCAGGCTTCCTTCTCATACTTGTTCAGACTGAGAAATATGAAGATCATTAATACTGCTTCCCTACTACTGCTGTCTCTTTGCTCCTTGGGGCAATGTTGGGACTTCACTTCCTGGTCTCCCATGGCTGGACAGAGCCATGTAACCTGTTTAGACCCAGGAATTATCTACTACTTTCAGCAGAGTCTCTAACTGCAGGGTCAAGAACTTCCAGGATATTCTTTTCCTTTGGCATGGCAGCTGACCACTTCAGGATCGTGGCTGCCCTGCTAAACCGGGTCTTTGAGGGATTTCTATGATTAGAGACTCCATGACACCTGGGATACGCAGGTAAATGAGTGCTCATCTGTCCATTCCCATGACCTGTGGGTACATAACATGCATGAAAAATAAACCTTTGTGTTTTGAGTCCTTGAGATTTGAAGGATTTTTCTCACTTCAACATACTTCGGCCTGAACTGATTAAGATCAGCCACCAAACTTTTGAACCAAGAATAAGCATGGAGGTTTAAGGCTGCCAGCAGGCTTCCACAGTACACCTCTGAGGAATTCGGAGTGCCTTAGATTTCTGGTGTTGCTCAAGCACCTCTGTTTCTGGAGAACTGCAAAAGGAGGATCCAAAATCCCTACTTAAGCTTTTTTGTATTTAAAAGTTGTGTTATGACTCTGAGGAATGACTTTTAGAGCCCGATATGCCACGACTCCCTGCAGAGGCACTCAGTAGATAGTAATACAGATTGAAGAGTAAATGACTACCTTGAACAAGTGTTGCCCTTTCCACTGTGTTCGCTGCTCCCAGGTGGCTGGGATTATGAGCAGGCATTCTACATTTAGACTGATTAGGTTCAAATCCCAACCCTATCATTTGCTAGCTCTACAACCTATGCACAAATTATTTAACATTAGTTGTTTTCATCCAGGAAGAGGAAATAAAACTACTACTACTAATAAACAAATTAGCATGAACAAAAGGCTTGGGTCAATGTCTGGCGCACATTAAGCATCATTAATGAGCCATTAATATTATTAATTTATTAATATGATCATTATTTCACTCTTTTCCTCCAGAAGTGAACCTCCTCTTTTGTTGTTTAGACTGATAAACTGAATATGCATATAAGAAATTTTTCTTAACAGTAAAAGGCATTTTCAAGTGGAAACACACATTTTAAATAGATTTTCTTTCCAGTAGCAGCCTGCTGTGATCATTCAAATGACAATGCCTTGGCCCACCTCAGTGTAAAGCACCAGGCTGACACCAACTGCACTGCGTGTTGAGTCTGGATGCTCTGTGATCCCAGAAGCAATAAGGTGGCCATTGTTCTTGGTTCTAACTATCAGCATTTGAAGAGATCTCCTTGCTAGATACATTACTCATAGATGACCATCTCTGTCTGATGTATTGAGACATACATACCTTTTGAAGCTGAGACTAATTTTTAACTTGTGAGTGAACTCACTGCTGCTTTTTTTTTTTTTTTTTTTTTTTTTTTTTTTTTTTTTTTTTTTTTTTTTTTTTTTTTTTTTTTTTTTTTTTTTTTTTTTTTTTTTTTTTTTTTTTTTTTTTTTTTTTTTTTTTTTTTGAGTGTCCCACAGGTTTAGGAGTTGTAGAAAAGTTCAAGGAACAACTTATTGGTCATCAACATTTTTCAGGTAACACTAGGTCCCACTTGGCTTCTGGAGTGTCTGTTGCCAAGGCATCTAAAACTCTTTGGAGGGATTCCTGGAGCTCACTGTGTTCATAAACACCACAGGCTACGAGAACATCAAGCTTTCCTTTTGGCCCTTCAGCTGCACTCCGAGGAGGTAAGAACCATTTCAAGGCATTTAAAATGTGGAGTATTGGCAGTTGGAACTACCCTAAGACGTGGCAGCCAATCACCCCATATTCTAGCTAGCACATAACTCCTCTAAATTTGGTCTCTCACCCCAAACGAAAGTCTAGATTCACAGAGAAGCAGGAAAATAAATTAACCTGCATTTCATCCCTGGACAGCTCTGTCTACTTGTTTATTTTTAAATCCAATTGAGGTCAAGTGTATGCACAATAATATTTTGACTTTGTATGTGTGCAATTGTCTAAGTGTTGACAAAGTATATAGTTGTGCATCACCACAGCTGTGGATTAGCTTGTTTAAAAAAGTGTTTATACAAAGGAATTGAATCCAGGGCCTTTCTACCAAGCTACACCCCAGCACTATTTTATTTTTACACAGACTCACTAAGTTGCTAAGTTGCCTAGGCTGAGCCCGAACTTGCAGTCCTTCTGCCTCTGTGTTGTTTTGATTCAAAAAATTCAGAAACTTCTTGTGGGATCCTCATGGTAATGCCAGAGGATCTGCTTAGGATCACAAATGTAACTTGTTCTCTAACTTCTGGGTTTTCATTTTTACCCTTCAATCCCTTAGACAAGTAATTAAAAACATTTTGAACCCTGAGGGGTGTAAGCCCCAGTTTTCTCTTAGGCCGTAGGAGACTGTAACCTTTCAACTCAGCAGAGTCATTTATATATGGATTAATCATACCTTTTTATTTTCTATGTATGTCATTTTCTGTATTTCTGGTGCTTTGCACCTGGGGCCTTTCTGACCCTAGAGAGACTGCCTTTCCCAGAGCCAGTCTATTCCTAGAGGTAGTAAAGAACTGCCTGCAAGTGTCCCTCCCATCTCCAAGCACACCACGCCAAACCCAGATCCAGCTCCTCCATAGGGCTCGACACAGCTCTCACACTCTGAGTTAGTCCCTCCCTGCCCTGGGCCAGTGTCAGGTACCTGGAGACAGTCCCTGTACCCCACAGCCTGCTGAAGTCATTCAAACTGGTCAGTCCCTAAGTCTGCCTACCCTGCCTTGCCTGCCTCATGGAAACCATAGTTAAGAGGGGCCACAACCGCCTCCTGCTCCCTCTGCCTCCTGCCTGATCCTCATGCCTGCTTGCATGGCATGGCCCCTTCCTTCAGGAATGATGAGTAACAAACCATTGTTCAATGGTATTCATATTCTATAATTTTATAAAGGCCTCACAATCATTACTAATAATAAAGTTTACATTCTAAACAGTAGACATCCATTTATAATGGAGATTTTGTAAAGCACAAGTACACGTGACTTCTTGGAGGTCTGTCACCAAGAGGCATGTCAATGATTCCCTCAAATGCTCTTCAATAATAGCTACAAGAACCAACTATATGGCTAACTCTTAGTCACAGCACTGTGAAAAATCTAAGCACCTATGAACGGCTTTGTGAAAAATATTGTAAACTCATCTGGATGTTTGCTGAGCACCTACTTCTGTAGTAGGTAGCGTCATTACACTGGTTCGTAGATATTCAAGGAAAAATAAACCATGTTCTAGACCACCATGAATTTCCAGTACCCACAAGATTGCTGACTCTGTACCAAACACTGTGTGTGTATAAACTCATTAACATTTTAAAATCTGTTACATGCTAAAATTATAATGAGGTAAAAAAAGTACATTACTAAAATTAGCTTTGTTGTTTTTCATTTTACCTTTATAATATGGCAAGAAAATTTACACTTGGATCTGTAACTCACATTGGTGGCTCAAATTATATTTCCATTGTACAGACCTGCCTTTTTCTTCTGCTACAGTGACTAGGGAATATGCTATATAAGGTCCTCCTGACAGCCAGGGTCCTGCAGTGAGGATAATAATGACGTAGAGTCCCCCAGCCATCCTTAAAAGACATTTAGTATAAGCAAGAAGCAAACCTGTTATTCGTCTAAGCAATGAAGAACTGGTTTTGTTCACTACTGGCTCTATTTGAACTGCTACAAAGACAAAGACACTAAAAGTCAGTTCGAATGGAGGTGGAGTGAGGCACATAGCAGAAAAGAGACACAGAAGAGTAAGCACTGTTCATATCGTGACCTTGCCTGTGATCATTCCTGCATACACTCACACAAGAACATAAGCACTCACATATGCCTTTATTTATTTCACATAGAGGAGGAGCCGAGACATGTAATGCTGCTTGCCTGCACACTGTCTAGTGATACTTCAGACCACCAGTGCCAGAAGGGTGCGCACAGTTCTCATAAAGAGCACGCCTGCAGGGATAGTTGGTGCTTGCGTTTTAACTTGGTTATATAGTTTCTGCACATACAGACATGTTTTTACCCGATTCCTCCCCATGGAACCACTTCTGAATTTTACTTTTAGGGCTGACGATCACCATGATGCCTCACTCTATCTGCATCTTTGATTCATTCAAGACTCATGGTGGGAATGCAGAAAAAAACAACCAGGAGAATGAAAAGCTGAAAGAAATTCTGCAAAAAGACAGAACACAAGTGTGGGCTTAGTCATTTGGTCCTCAGTGAACACTGAGCAAAAGGGATCATGAAGACCATTGATAAACTGGGCGTGGTGGCGCATGCCTTTAATCCCAGCCCTTGGGAGGCTGAGGCAGGGGGATCCTTGTGAGTTCGAGACCAGCCTGGGCTACAAAGTGAGTTCAAGGCCGGCCTGAACTATATAGTGAGACCCTGTCTCAAAAAGTAGGCCCGGGGATTTAACTCAGTGGGGTAAGCGCCTGCCTGGCAGGTGCGAGGTCGTGAGCTCAATCCCTGGTACAAAAAAAAAAAAAAAAAAGAAAGAAAGAAAGACCATTGGTAAAGGAGGTGTAAGTGGTGTCTCTGAAGATTAGCTTTCCAAGAACCAGAAATCCAGACTCCTCTACTAGCTGCCCATCAAGGCTTCACTACCTCTCTCATTCCCCGTTTCAATTAGAACCATTTTGGTTGTAAGTAACAGAGCTCTTACTAGTAATTTAAAGATTTCTCTTTCTTATGTAACAAGAAGTTCAGAGATAATCCAGGGCTAGTGTAGTAATTCAGCAATGTCATTACGGGCAAGGCTCTGCCCATCTTTCTTTCTGGCCTCCTAAACAGGTTGATAAGTTGCCTCATTGTTGTCAGATGACTGCTTTACCTCCAGGTATCATATTTCCCTTTAAACTGGGAAGAAAAAGAGGAGGAGCCAGCTTCAGGCTCATTCCTGCATTAGGAAGAGTGAAGCAGATGCCCTGGTCTCACACTTGGAGAAGTGGCACACTTTGGAGAAAAGGGTATGAAGGTCACAGGATAGATGAACCTTTTTCTTCAGAATCTATGGGCTTTGACTCAGGGCTTCATCGGCTTGGAAGAAAGAGTACATTTCTGAAATTTTTCTGCCCACATGGGTCTCCTTTTGTAATGAATTTCCAATACAAACAAAAGTGTTGTTCATGCTAGTGGCATTTGACCTAGTTAGCCTTGGCTGAAGGATCTCTGCTTCACACCCTTCAGGGATGATGTCCTTAACCAGCTGTAATGGTCATTTTTATGAGGAAAAGTGATCAACAGTGTGTTAGTCAGCTTTCCATCACTGTGACAAAATACCTGGGAAAAACAGCTTAGGAAAGGTTTATTTGGGCTCACAGTGTCAAAGGCTTCCATGGTCACTAGGCTGAGTTGCTTCCAGGCATGGGGTGAAGCAGAACATGGTCAAAAGATACGTGGGGGGAGACTGCTCATATTGGGTCAGTCAGGGAGCAGAGTGGGAGAACCAGTGAGGAAAGGGCCAGTAACCAGATATGGTCCCCAAGGTCACGCCCTCATGATCTACTTCCTTCAACCACACCCATCTTCCATCTCTATCACCTCTCAATAATGCCATCAAATTATAACCTCATCTGTTAATCCATAGATGAAATTAGAATCCTCATGACCCAACCATTTTTCAAAAGTCCATTAGCAACCAAGCAGTCCTTGAGGGGACTTTTTTGGAGGCTTTCGGGGGACATTTTGGATCCCAACTATAACAGTTTGGAAAACAGTGCCTTATGGGTTAGAGTACATAGCTCACATTGGGTTACTCCAGTCTGTCTCCAGCCCTTTCTAATCCCTCTCCTCATCTGTTCCCCGTTCTGTCACCACCAACAGCAGTACCATCAAAAATACAACAGGTTCCTTGTCAGCTGTAGCAACTGACTGGCAATTCACCCCTAACAAAACCTGGGTAGATAGTGACACGGTGTTCTGTGCCTGGGAGCAGCTGATATTGATATACTACTATGGAAGCATCAAAAGCTTTTCCTAGAGCTTAAGGGCCATTGGTAGTTATTGGAGGAGGCCTGTCTTGCACCTCTGTACCCCACCTCCATTCCAGAGGCAAGATGGGATTTTCCACCCCTGTGGAGACTGAGAGGGAGCTATACCTGGCCGTTCTGCAAAGACAGCTCTCACAAATGTCATTTCTGGTTGGGTAAATTGCCCTGCAGCAAAAAAGAGCTAGTGCTAATTTAGTGTTCACTTCTCATCAACTGAAAAGTTTTTATTTTTGGAGGGAATTGGTAGCTATAATTATTATTGATCTCTGTGACAGCAATCAGAGAAAGCTTTCGTGTGTCCTGCAACAAGCAGGACCAGAAATAGATGCAGTGTCTTTCTCTGCCTATCCTAGCTTATTCTTGCTCTAAATTAATTTTATAGCTGACTTGCTTCTACATAGTGATTGTGGGTGTCCTAATCCTTTCCCTGTCAGTATTTATGGAGCCCTAGCCATATAGTCTTAAGAGAATGCTTTACCTGACTTTCAACAGATGGATGTTAATGGGATATTTATTTACAGAGTAAAATTAAATTGGGGCTGCATCTTAATGCACAATTTACATAATCAGCTTTGTTCTGAACTGATGAGCTGTTTTCAATAGCACTTGGGACCTTTCCGTCGCAGCTGATTCAAAGCAGGAGCCACTGAGAATGGAGATTAAACAATTTCCTAAAGCTAGAAGCCTTGATGAGGATCTATTATCCCATCCTGAAGACCTCATAATTTCTCTAGGCACTGGCATGGGATTAAAGATTCATGTTAGCTTCTTGCATAGTTCAGGATCAAAAGAAAGACGTTCAATTTGCATTTGGAAACTGTTACAGTCATGGGCAATCTCCTTGCTCTTCCTCATTTCTGTTTTTATAGTGCCTCAACTCTAAACAGTACTCATACTAACTAATATGCCACACTATGTGCTGTTTGAACCTGGATGGAACATTTGTAATGATGTAATACCTGGAACACAATTCTTGTCTCAAAGGAGAACAGATTATAGATGAGATAGAGTCAGAGCCTGGAAGGGTAGAGAGAGAAACTGCCCAAGATAAAAACAAAGTTGACAAAACTAGATCCTTAATAAAAGCAGGGGCTGGGAATTTAGCTCAGTGGCCTAAGAGTCTGCCTGGCAGGCGCAAGGTTGTAAATTCAATCTGCAGTACCAAAAAAAAAAAAAAAAAAAAAAAAAAAAAAAAAAAAAAAAAAAAAAAAAAAAAAAAAAAAAAAAAAAAAAGAAAGAAAGAAAAAAGAAAGAAAGAAAGAAAAAAGAACAAAATCAAAAACTTACTTCTACCTTTTTACCCACAAAGAGCAGTGCAATGAGCAAATGCCACACAGTCTTCCAACTCATCTGATGGTGACCAAACTCCCTGGTGAGCAGTGTTATTTATTCCTTTTTCTGAAGTCAGAAAAATGAACATTTGCTGAAAATCCAAGTCTGCTTTGTTTAATTCCTGCTGTAACCTTAGAAACAGCCACTATTGTCATTCCTACCTCTTTAACAGAGTCCTACAGAAGTTGAGTAATTAACCAGAAATCCTCTGCCTAATTAAACAGAATAACCAGGAATTGAGCCTAGTCTATTTGGCTCCTGAATGCAAAGCACTCACCCACCACGCCACATGCAATCTTACAGAGCAAACATTGTAGGCAGTTCTATTAGTAAACCCGAGGTTCCCATTTATTAATAGAAATAAAGGGATGTTTAAAATGAGAATTCCATTCCTCAGGGTTATATTTGCTAACCTTGAACCGTGGGCAAATACGCAAAATCCTGAAAAGGAAAGCTTGTATAAATTATTTATTCACTTTTTCCTTCATTTATTCATTAAAAAATGGCTGATACTAAAATCAGCCATAGTTAAAATATAATGCAGAGGTCAAATCCATATCCTCTGGGAAGGAACCTATGTACACAATTGAAATCGCAACAAATTTGGGATTTTGTGATATTAACTGACTGTCTAAATAAACCCCAGTCAAGCAGAGTGGTTGGTATACATGAAACACTCCTAAAATCTTCTAAGATCACTAGAGACAACCAAACCTAGGAGGGGAAATATACAACTGGAATTCGGTGACCTAAGACTCTAATATTCATTAAGCTCATGATCCTCAGCTCAAAGGCCTATTTCACAATGAACTGAAAGGCTCTGACATCGTGTTAATACTTAAAAGCCCACGTCGTTTCCATCACAGACTCCCATGCTTGCTCTGAGATGATCAAGAAGAAAAGAGATGAAGGCAAAAAAGTAGTTACTGTTCCCTCTGGGGCCAACAGGGTGAGCCCAGCAGACTTACATCGCAAAATTAGCAAAGGTCAAACTCTCCCTTTGACTTCTTCACTTCTTACTCAGGGTGTCTTTCATTGGTTGAGGAAGCCAGGGACCCAAGGCCTTCAAATGCACACTATCCAGTGCCCAGGCACCAGGTCACTGCCACCTCACTGCTTTGCTCAAACTGGCCTCATCTCTCCCCTTCCTCTCCTTGTACTAATTGGCACTCATTGTTTAGATGATCTTCCTCAGAGATATTTTATTTTCTGATAGGAACCCTCTAGAGGTACAGTTCTTACATTTCAGCTGTGTTCCTAGGTGGCTGGAATTTCACATGAATACTGCAAGCTGAGAGAGAGAGAGAGAAAGAGAGAGAGAGAGAGAACCACTGTCATGAATTGAAAGGTGGGTCCCCAAACAATATGTCCATTTTCTAATCCTCAGGACCTACAATGATGACCTTTTCTGGAAGAAAAAAAAAAAAGGAACTCAGAACAAAGTAATCCTGGATTAACCATGTTGGGCCCTAAATCCAATGACAAGTAACTAAAAAAATAAGAAAATAAGAAAAGACACAGATACAAAACCACCACATAGAGATGGAGAAAAGACCATAGTAAGGCATGTACAAGCCAAGGAATGCCTAGAGCTATCACCACCAGAGATGAGAGAGGCAAGGAAGGAAGTCTCCTTGAGATTGGAGAGGGAACGCAGGCCCGAGCAAATCATTTTCAGACTTCTGCTCTTAGGTCTGTGAGAGGATAAATTGCTGTTGTTGGTGTCTTTGTTTTGTTTCATTTTCAATGCTCTGAGGATCAAATCCAGGACTTCACACATGCTAGTAAATGCTCTACTGCTGAACTACATTCTCAACCCTTTTTATTCTTTAAGAGAGGGTCTCACTAAGTTTCCCAAGTAGCCTTGAACTCGTGGTCTTCCTGTATTTACCTCCCAGGTAGCTGAGATTACAGGTGTTTGCTATCACACTTGGCTAATTGCTGTTGTTCCTAAGCCACCACAATTGTATTGATTTGTTAGGGTGGTCTACACTAGTGCACTCACCTTTGGGAGAAGCACTTCTACAACCACACAGGTATCTTCCTGCCTTCTACACTAATGGGGATAAACAGTTTGGGCAGGTTGCCCTCATCCTTATATGGCTTCTCAGAAAAGGGACTCAATTCAGAAAATGCCCACAAAGCCCTCGTCTTGTGCTACTGGAGACCTTGCAAGCCAGTACTCCATGTGGTAGCTTCTCCACTCACCCTACACACCTTCAAGGGAAGCAGGTGAGGAGCAAAGGTCAAAATTCCTGAGACTCCATATTGGAAGAGTAGATCATTGGGAAAACTCAGAGGAATAAAATCTATAGCACTAGGATATGTCTGAAAGAGAATGATACAATTTCCTAAAATATTGAAAACCATGAACATGCAAAAAGGAGTGAAGAAACAATGGAATTAAAATGAGAAAATAAATATTTAGATACACATGTGACTGCAAGAACAAAAAATAGTCTACGAGACAATTTCTATAGGTAGATGATGCAAGACTTGCCACCCAGAATGTTAAAGCTAAATCAGTCGGCAGGGCGCACGTGGAAGTGAAGCACATTGTAAGGGCCATTAGTCAAACAATTCAGAGAGAAATAGAAAACTAGTCTTGTAGAGTAGGAGTTCTCTCATTAAAAAAAAAAAAGATAGCTGCATTTGATCTTTTTTGTGAGTGGAATTTAATCAGCAATTGCTTAAGTGTCTACTTCTTTATATAAACCCTGATTCCTAAGGCTCCCTAGTCAGGGATCTTCCATCAGCAAGACAGTCAAACTACCCTAAGGATTATTCCAGCACACTGCAGTGTCTGATTCCTCTAGGTGCCCCAGAGGTTGCCTGCAGATGGCGTTGGGGTCAGGCCCCAGCGTTTTTCTGCTACCCCTGTCTCTAGTCCTTACCTTTATTTCTGCAACCCATCACGGTTTCATAAGGGGACAGCCTGTTGTGAGGGCTACCAGTGGTCACTTGAATAAGCTGATCCCTGCGGAGTCAGCTAATCAGCTTCCCAGGCTACAAGGTATTATGCTCATCTGTGAAACAGGGAGGCAAGTGAGGTGCTCTGTCCTTCCGGCACTCAGTTCCAGTGACCCTCACAGAGCAGGCTTTGCGAGCATGTGTGCTTCACCCTCCTTAGAACCAGGTTTCTCCAGGCTTTGCTCAACTCCTTCACTGGAGTGAGCCGCCCCCACAGCAAACTGGTGTCCTCTTCTATTTTGCTTGCCTGCATCATCAGCATGAGCAGCATGACAGGAGACATAGACCAACAGGAAATAACACCTGGGACTTCACAAAGGACATTTCTATCTCTACAACCCATTGGAGGTAATTAGAAGCATGCTACTTAATCTCTGTTGCCTACATCTCCCAGATGAATAAGCTGTTTCCATTTAGAGTGTAAGACCTTCCTGTGTTCCTACTGTGACCTTGCAGATCCTGCCTGTGCCTCTGTCTTGGCCTTGAATGCATCTCCTCTCATCCTCTCCTTGCTACTCAGCACTAGCCACCCCAGGGCCTTTGAATACACCATCCTTCTGCCTGGAAAAGTCTTTCCTGACTCTTTACATGACAGGTCTTTCTCTCCATTATGTCTCAGCTTAGATATCTCACCAGGGCCTCTCAACTTCTGATTCAAGTAAGGGGATTGGAAATTATCATTCCTATCCTCTCAGAAAAAGAAAAGTTGAAGACTGAAATTGTTCTTACATCTGTCAGAGAGTTGAAATCACGGGACAAACCTCTGCCTCAATAATTGTAAGACAGGTAGATACAGAAAATAATAATTGAGGGAAAGAGAATCCTTACTGAAACCAATGCCTAGGTAGGAAAGGCTAGATTGCAATTGCAATTGATGAATTACTGAAGTGTGAAAGTTCTGTGAGTTAAAAACTCCAGGGAAACTCAATCCAAAGTGGAGGGTAACATTATGCTATAGTGAGTTTTGCATCCAAGAGGCCCACCAGGTACTCACCTGTAGGAGACTGCCAAGCCACGTTCCCCCATGAAAAGAAGCCCATTGCCTCCATCTCTACCTGACTTTTACTTTAACCCTATTTACTGAAATATGCAGAGCTGGCTATATAGATGCAGATGTTCCTTTAATTGACCAAAAGAATGTGATCAAGTCTGGCTGAGACACCAACATGTCTCTCTGCAGCACCCCCACTGCTGGTTGAAACAGGAGTTCGAGCAAGAGCATGTGAAATTCCAGGGCTAAGACATAACATCTCAGTTGAGACCATGGGACTCAAAAAGAATTATTTCCTGGCAGTAAAGGTGCCAGCCTCTCAAACAACAAATTATCTGTTTTGCCTCTAATCGGGGAGTCTCTGTGCCTGGTGCAAGAGCACATTGTTTCTCCTTTACACACCGAGCCTGCAAAGTTTCTCTTCTCATGCACTCTGCTGTGCGCCCCATCTGCCTCCTTGATTGGTACCAATAAAAGCCAACGGCACTCTGACTCTTGGCCCTTGGTTCCACTGAGAGCAGTTGATCCTCCCAGAGCCCCTTCAACTGAAGATCTCTTCTTCTTTTTTTTCATCCATGTGCCACACTGCCAGGGGGAGACCGAATCCTTCGCAGGGGTTTTGGTACTCCCTTACTGAGAGAAAAATTCCCTTGTGCTCCTGACATAAGAAGGGGATTTGAACCATTTGGAAATGTGCGAGCTTCTGTTACTGTGACAAAATATTTAAGATAAACAAAAGAGGAAAGATTTGCTTCGGTTCATGTTTTCAGAGGTTTTAGTCCATGATCAGCTGACTCCATTACTCTTAGACCTGTGGGGAGAGAGAAACAACACAGTAGAAGGGCATGGTAAAAGAATGCTACTAAGCTCTTGGTAGCCAGAAATAAAAAGAAAAAAAGAACCAGAATAAAAGGGTCCAGTGACAAAATACACCTTTAGAAGGCAGCCCCCAATGACCTACTTTCTCCAACTAGACCCACCTCCAATAACCCTAATAGTGGGATTAATGCCCTAATGAACTGATCACTTCTCTGGTCTTTGTATTATGCAGGGTCCCTATCATATAAACTTTGCAAGGAGGAAATATTTTAGATTCAAACCACAACAGGCAATATGCCAGAGTAATCAGTTCAGGAGAAACTATTTATCAGACCCCAACTTGATAGAGATTTTATCAGAGCCTTACTTCACTGGAAGAAGGAAACATTGTATCCACCTCTAGTCATCTCTATCAATCCTGTCTCCACCTGTGAGCTAGGAAGGAGGACCAAGGAGCACACTGGCACCTTCCTTCCCAATCTCCCCATACAGTGATAAGTACCCTGCATAATCACAACGGAATACAACTTCAGAATGGCATGTCAGCTGCAGTCTGACTATTGGTGTTCTCCTCAGATTCATGTACCAGAATTTAATACCAAATGTGACAGTATTAAGAGATTGGCCTTTTGGGGAAATGACTGAGTTATGATTAAGGGATTAGTACCCTTATGAAACAGGTTAGGGACCTGCTTTGACTCTTCCATCATATTAGGATGCAGCCAGAAAATGCTATCTTCAAAGCAGAAAGCAAGCTCTGAACCAGATACCAAATCTGCTGGCATCTTTATGTTGGACTTCCCAGCCTCCAAAATGGTGAGCAATAAATTTCTGTTGTTTATAAAGTACCCAGTTTAAAATAGTTCAATGTATCCTGAACAGAGTAAGACAACATCTTAGACCTTCATTACAAAGTCTCAAAGAGGCTTTTTCTAACTATCCTTTCTGGAACTGTCATGTATACCCCAGCAGCTCATTTCCTATTACATTCTTCATAGCATTTAGTACCACCTAAGAAAACACTGCTTAAGTAATCACTCACTCATCTTTTGTCTCCCTTAGTAAACTCTGTGTCTGCCTTGCTCCTCATTGGCCCAATACTCATAATGAAACCTGCAATATAGTTAGATGTTTAGCCAATATCTGATAAATTATTGAATAAATGTTTCTCATGACATGTAATTTGATCAATTCATCTTTGTTTTGAAACTTCTTAGGATATATATTTTTTTGTGTGTATTACATATATACATATAATGTGTATGTAATACTGTATGTGTACATGTGTTCAACACAACAGCTGTACTCTAACTGTTTATGAGGAATGATAATACAGCTGTTATGGCTTGCATCTAGATGTCCCCCTAAAGCTTCATGCACTCACAGGTGGGGAGCTTTGACAGTGGCTGGATTAGGGTGTGTGAATGTAGATTAAAAGCATGATACTGGGATTAAGGAGGTAGATAATGGAAGCCCCACCCTGGGTATGTGTGACACCAATCAGCAGGTTTGTAGCCTGGATGGAATATAAAGGGACAGAACAAAGGCAGGATTACTGATTGCTGCTTGCTTCTTATTGCCTTTTACTTACCTCACCATGGACCGTGTCTCTGTGATGCCTCTCTGCTATATCACCCTGTGTTTGAACCAACCCTCTGTGGACTGAAACCTCTGTAAACTATGAACTGAAATAAACCTTTCCTCCTTTAACTTTGGATGTTAGATATTCTGTCTCAGCAATAAGAAAAGTAACAAAGACAGATTTTGGTACCAGGGAGGTGGGGTCACTGCTGTGCTGCTCCCTGACCATGTATTTCAGGAGCCTTTGGAACTGACTTTCAGGAGGAGTTTGGAAAGGTTTGGAGGTGCAAGTTAAAGAATCAGCCCTGGAATGCTGTAAGCTGAACTTGATGCAAGCAAGATTCTGGTCAGAGCCCAGAAGATCAGAATGTTGATAGAAATGTAGCTGGTAAAGACCAGCTCAGGAGGTGTCAGTAAGAAACAAGAACTGCACTGACTGTTAAACTCCAGATTATGTGTGTTATGCTTTGACAGAAACCTGAATTTTGCTCATGTCCAGAGACTTTGTCTGAGACTGAGATTAAAGGCAGGGGACTCATTGATCTGGCAGAAGAAATTTCAAAGCAGTCTCATGTTGAGGTGGTGGCATGCTACAACTGGGGGCAATTAGTCAGATCTATGTTGAAAATCAAGAGCAAAAGGCCCAGCAGGATGATTTAAAATGTTCTGAGTTTGACCAGAAATCACACTTTGGTAAAGTTATGGACTGCAAAGATGGAGCAGAGAATAACTTGGTTGTTGAAAAAAAGATGATAATAGAAAAGATGGGCTGAGGGCATCACAAGAACCAGCATGATTCCACCCTGTCTAGCCTCAAAATTGCAAAGGTGAAAAACTTTGCTTTGAGAAGAAAACCCCAGAGGACCATGTTCCAGAATGGCGCTGTTCTAGAAGATTTGTTCCTCCAGATTTGGCTCCTAGTATTCAGAAATCCAGGCACTCAACCTCTATTGTAGCAGCAGACATTGGCATTGTCCCCATGGTGCTGGTTTTACGTGCATGGAAAATGCAAGAGTTGTGGAGTCAAGGAGGGTTCCACCCAGGTTTCAGAAGAAGATCTGGCAGGTCAGGCAGTGTGACTTTGAGAGGTTAGTATGTGAATCTGTGAGTGTGAAGCTAAAGGTTCAGTGGAGATTCAAGAAGATTGGAAAAACCAGGAACATGGATCATCTGTGGAGAGCTGCAAGGAGAAAGCAAAACTGGCACAAGAAAGAAAGAATCCTTGAGAGCTATAACCATGTACAGTTCTTTAGGGGCAGAAACACCCAAACCCTTTGGAATTCTTGTCTTGTCACAGATTGCCCTGGATGCTGGACATGCAACTATGGGATTTAATGTTTTCCCTGCTGGATTTTGGCCTTGCTTTATTCGCATGCCTTCTTATCCCCCTAATGTGTATTTTGGAGTGGGATTGTTTGCCTTCTGCCATTATATGCTGAAAGTGTTTAACTTTATTTTGTTAGTACAGGGGCTTGCAGCTAAGAGTCTGCCTTAAATCTCAAAGGAGAACTTGAACTTGGACTTTTTAGCAATGCTGAAATGGTGAGGACTTTGGCAACTCTTAGAGATGGACTAAATGCCTTTTGCATAAAGGGATGTGTACAAGTCTTTTGGGGGCCAATGTCATGGCTGATATCTACGTGTCCCCGCCAAAGCTCATGTGCTCACAGGTAGGGAGTTTCAAACGTGGCTGGACTACAGTGTGTGAATGTGGATTAAAAGTGTGATATTGAGATTAAGGGGGTGGATAATGGAAGCCCCACTCTGGGTATGGGTGGCACCAATTAATAGGCTTGTAGCCAAGATGAAATATGAAGGGACAGGAAGAAGGCATGCTTGCTGTTGCTGCTGATGCTTCTGCTTGCTGCCTTCTGCCTGCACTGTCATGCATGAGTTGTTTCTCCTCTGTGATGCCCTTCTCCCATGTCACTCTCCCTTAAAGCCAGCTTACTACGAACTGAAACTTCTATAACCTGTGAGCTGAAATAAACCTTTCCTCCTTTAATTTTGGGTGTTAATTTTATTTTTCAACCTGACTGAGCCATGGGATTCCCATGTAGCTGGTAAAACATTAATTTGAGTGTGTAATTGTCTGGGTATAAAATGTCCCCAAAATGCTCATTGTGTTGAAGGCTTGGTCTCTAGTGCAGCAGTATTCAGAAATGGGGTTTGGTTGGATCATGAAGGCACTAACCCCATCAAGTCCAATGAGGAGTTTCTAGCTGAATGAGCTATTGGTAAGTGGGGCCTAGTTAAGATAAGATGTCATGGAAGGATGACCTTGGGGGCTCAGTCTTCTTTATGCCCTTTCCTCTTAAGCTCTCTCATTCTCTCTGCTTTCTGGTTGTCATAAGGTGAGCATCATTCCTCTGCCATGCCATTTTACCATGATGTCCCTGCCTCATCATAGGCCTAAAAGTAATGAACATTTCTGTAACCATGAGCCAAAATAAACCTTTCCTTCTCTGGGCTGTTTTCTTTAGAGTATTTGGTCATAGCAATGAAAAGCTGATGAGCACAAGCTGTTTCTGTATGAGGTATGAATTTATGGTTGAGGTGTAGCTCAGTCCAGAATACTTGCCTAGCATGCAGAAGGCCCAAGTTTTAATCTTCAATATTGCAAAAAACATTTTTTTAATTTTAAAAAAGACATTAACATCTGAGTGAGTAGACTGAGGAAAGATCCTCACCCTCTCTAGTAGAAGTAGTTATTACTCAATCTACTGAAGACCTTAACAGAAGAATAAGAGGACAAAAAGACAGTGAAACTGGAGCCTGAATAGAAAATAAGCAAGAAACAAAGAACTCTGGCCCATTGTCAGACTTTAGATGGGGGCTGAATTGTACCACTGCTTTCCTGCTTCTCTGGCTTATAGATGAAAGATCATGGGACTTTTTGACATCCGTAATTCCATGAGTTAATTCCTATTCCTATTGGCTCTATTTCTATGGATAATTTTAACATATGCTGTAAGGATCTACAGTGTATAGTAGATGGTATACAGACACATTTTATGATTATAGCTTCCCATGTTGTATAACATGAATCAAGTCAAAGCCAATTCCTCCCTACCAAAAGAGCACTTTTAAAAGAAATCATAGCTAAAATTCCTCTGTCTTCTTCTTCATTAAATTAAGTATCACTGCCTTCTTCTCTGGTCCTTGTTCTGCCAAGGAAGGCAGTGAAGAAGCTCCGTGACCTAGTCATGATGTCTTGTTAGAGAAGCTGTGCAAATCATCTCTGAAGATTTCAAAGCCCAGACCTCCTGGTGAAAGCTCCTGCAGCCATCGAGCTCCAACAAATCAGATTTCTAAGAGGAAATATGTTCTCCAACTTCAAGTAGTTGTGTGTATGAGTATGAGTATGTGCATGTGTGTGTCCAAGATGATATTTTCTTTTTCTTTTAATTTTAAAAAACAAAACAGAAAAAGGGTAGGAAAAATACAGAATTTCAACAAAACAGTAAGAAATCAACATTAGTTAATATATTGCATGCTGTTATCTTAGAAGTAGTTGTTCAGGTTATAAGATCTAGGTATAAATAATGATCAGACAATCAAACAATGACAGCACAAATTATTCTTTTTGATGAACTAACAGAGAATTAGTAGTATAGCTATCTATCTTGCACCCTTATATGTACATACAGTTATATATGTATACCTACATACACATAATCTTTTCCATTCTTCCATTTCTCCTTTCCCCTATCCCAGTTGTTCTTTAATTTTGAGCACTTTCTTTCCCTGTCATTATTACAATATCTATCATACATTTTGGATCTTATTACTCTTTCAGTTTTTTATTATTATGATTTATTTTTTACACTAGGGAGACAATATACGATATTTACAAATGTGAGTCTGATTTTTTCACTTATGAGTATAGTCTCAACTTGCCTCCATTTACCTATAAAAGCTTCAAGATCATCATTTTTATAGCTGAGTAATATTCCATTGTATAAAAATACCACATCTTTTTCATCCATTCTGTGGTTGATGGGTATTTTTGTTGTTTCCAAGATTTAACTATCACAAATTGTGCTGCTATCAACATGTGTGCACATATATCTCTGTGACATAACATTTTCAATTTTTCTAGGAAAAGTACCCAGAAAGGGAGTATCCAGATTGAGTGAAACTTCCAATCCTAGTTTTCTTAGGAGTCTCCACAATGATTTCCACAGTGGCCACACCAGTCTATACTCCCACCAACAATGGAGAAGTGTTCCTTCTTCCCCACAGCCCCAACATTTGTTATTAGCTGATTTCTTGATGGCAGCTATTCTTTCTGGAGTGATATGGAATCTCAGCGTTGTTTTAATTTGTATTTCTCAAATGACCAGTGATGTTGAGCATTTCTTCATGTATTTATTTGCCATTTGTATTTCTTCATCTGAGAAGTGCGTGTTTATTTCAGATGCACATTTTTGGATTGGGCCTTTGAATTTGGGGGCCTGATGTTTTTCAATTATTTATATGTTCTGGATATAAGTCCTCTGTCTGAGGGACAGTTGGTTAAAATTCTTCCCTATTTTGTGGGTTTTCTTGTCTCTTGGTTGGTGATTTCTTTTGAAGTGCAAAAACTTTTTAATAAGGTGAGATCCCAGTTGTTGATTCTTTGAAGTACTTCCCATGCGATTTGCATTTTGTTCATGAACTCTCTGCCTACCCCAATGTCTTCAAGATTTCTACCTACCTTGTCTTCCAGTAGATTTACTGTTTTCATTTTAACAATTAGATCTTTGATCTGTTTTGACCTTAGTTTAATGCATGGTAATAGACATGGGTCTAGTTTCAGTCTTCAGCATGTGGAAAGCCAATTTTTCCAGCACCATTTATTAAAGAGGCTGTCTTTCTTCCATTGAATATGTTTAGACCCTTTGTCAATATAAGGTGGCTGAGTGTCTTTGTAGTTGTGTTTGTATCTTATAATCTGTCCCATCCCTCGGGTCTATTTTTTTTTACCAGTACCATGCTGATTTTATCACTGTAGCTTTGTAGTATAATTTCAAGTCAGGGATTGAGATGCCTCCTGCCTTGCTTTTTTTGTCCAGAATTGCCTTTGCTATTCTGGATCTCTTCTGTTTCCAAGTGAATTTTAGGAATGTTTTGTCTAAATCTGTGAAGCATGTTAATGGTATTTTGACTGGGATTGCATTAAGTCTGTATAACAGTTTTGGGAGTATGGCCATTTTCACAATGCTGGTTCTTCCTAAACAGCAAGGGATATCTTTCCATTTTCTAACATCCTCTTCAGTCTCGTTTTTTAGAGTTCTCTAGTTTTCAGCATATAGGTCTTTTACATTTTTTGTTAGGTTGATTCCTAAGTATTTCATTTTTTTGGATGCTATTGTGGAAGGTGTTATTTCCATAATTTCTGTCTCAGTGAGTTTGTTGTTTCTGTACAGAAATGTTACTGATTTTTGAGTGTTGACTTTGTATTCAGCTACACTACTGAATTTCTTCATTAACTCTAGTAGCCTTTTGATGGATTTTTTAGGGTCTTGTATGTAGAGTATCATGTCATCTGCAAATAGTGATAATTTAACTTCTTCCTGGCCTATCCTTATTCCTTTTATTTCTCTCTCTTGTCTGATTGCTCTGACTAATGTTTCCAGAACTATATTGAATAGGAGTGATGATAGTGCACATCCTTGTCTTGTCCCTGATTTTAGAGTGAGAGCTTTCAGTTTTTGTCCATTTAGAGTGATGTTAGTTGTTCATTTGTCATAGATGGCTTTTATCGGATTGAGATAGATACCATGTATTCCAAGTTTTTGTAAGGTTTTTATCATGAACAATTGTTGGACTTTATCAAAGGCTTTTTCTGCATCTATTGAGATGATTATGTGATTTTTGTCTTTGGCTCTGTTGATGTGGTGTATTACATTTATTGATTTGCATGTGTTAGGCCATCCGTGTATTTCTGGGATAAATCCCACTTGGTCATGATGTATAATCTTCATAACAATTTGCTGCACTCTATTTGTCAGTATTTTATTAAGAATCTTTACATCAATGTTCATTAGGGAGATTGGCCTATACTTCTCTTTTTTGGTTGGGTCTTTGGTTTTGGTATCAGAGTAATACTTGCCTTCAGGAATGAGTTAGGGAGGATTGCTTCCCTTTCAATTTCATTGAAGAGTTTGAGGAGTATTAGCATTAAATCTTCTCTAAATTTCTTGTAGAATTTGACTGTGAATCCATCAGGACCTAGGCTTTTCTTTGTTGGTAAGTTTTTATTCATGTTTTCAATTTCAGTAGCTGATATTGGGTTATACAAAATTGTTATATCCTCTTGATTCAGCTTTGGTAATTCATACATTTCTAGGAATTTGTCCATTTCCTCTGTGTTTTCCACCCTATGTGAGTAAAGGTTTTCAAAGTAGGTATTCATGTTCTTCTGAATTGTCATAGAATCTCTAGTAATTTCTCCCTTTTCATTCCTTATTGCAAGAATCTGAGTTTTTTCTTTCTTTTTCTTGATAAGATTGACTAGAGGTTTATCAATTTTGTTTATTCTCTCAAAGAACCAGCTCTTTGATTCATTAATTCTTTGCATTGTCTTCTTAGTCTCAATTGGATTAATTTCTGCTCTGATCTTTATAATTTCCTCTCTTCTATGAGATTTGGGCTTGACTTGCTCTTTCTTTTCTGGAAGCTTGAGGTGTAGCATTAGGTTATTAATTTGTGCTCATTCTGTTTTCTTGATATGACAATTTATTGCTATATATTTCCCTCTTAGTACTGCTTTCACTGAGTCCCACAACTTTCAGTATGTTGTGTCTGCATTTTCTTTGAATTTTAGGTATTGTTTAATCTTCTTTAATTTCATCTGGTTTTTCAAGAGGTTGTTATTTAATTTGCATGTGTTTATGTAGATTTTGCAATGTCTTTTGCCATTAATTTCCAGTTTCTGTGTGCTATGATCAGATAATATGCATGGGATAATTTCAGTCCCTTTGCATTTACTTAAGCATGTTCTATGGGCTAATATATGGTCAATTTTAGAGAACCTCCCATGTGCAGCTGAGAAGAACATTGATCCTGATGTGGTTGGGTGAAACATTGTAAACATCTACTAAGTCCATTTGTTGACAGGTTTAATTCAATTCTGTTATTTGTTTGCTGACTTTTTGTCTAGTTGTTCTATCTCTTTGTGTCAATGGGGTGTTAAGGTCCCCTGTTACAATTGTGTTGTTGCTCATTTGGTTTTTCATGTCTATTAGTATTTGTCTTATATAGTTGGGTGCTCCTGTATTTGGTGCATATATATTTATGATTGTTAGCTCTTCCTCTTGACTTATTCCCCTGACAAATATGTAGTGACCTTCTTTATCTCTTTTGATCATTTTTGGTTTGAAGTTCATTTTGTCTGCAAACAGTATAGCTACCCCTGATTTTTTCTGGATTCCTGTTGCATGGACTATTGTTTTCCATCCTTTGACTTTTAGTCTATGAGTTTCCTTTTCAGTCAAATGTGTTTCTTGTATACAGCATATTGTTGAATCCTGTTTCTTGATCCATCTGTCAATCTATTTCTTTTAATAGTGAATTGAGGCCATTGACATTGATAGATATAACTGATATGTACTGGTTCAACTTTGTCATGTTATTTTCCTGTTGTTGGTTTCCTGCTTTCTCCCCTTGTTTAGTTGCTTGCCCTGTCTGGTGGTTTCTTTCTGTTGTTGTTCTTGGGAACTGTAGTCATTTTTATCTCTCTCTAGTATGTCTTCCAGTACTCTTTCTAGGTTGGTTTGGTGGACATAAATTTCTTCAGTTGTTCTTTGTCATGGAAGTATCTTATTTCTCCATTAATTTTCAAAGAAAGTTTTGCAGGGTACACCAATCTGGGTTAAAAGTTGTTTTCTTTCAGGGCTTGAAACACCTCTCACTCCAAGCTCATCTTGACTTGAGGGTTTGTGCTGAAAAGTCTGCCATGATTCTAATAGGCTTTCCTTGATAGGGGAGTTGTGTCTTTCCTCTAACAGCCTTTAGTAGTCTGTTTTTAAGCTGAATTTCTAGGATCTTAATTATTATATGTCTGGGTGTTGATTTTTTTTTTTTTTTTTTGGTTATGACTGGTTGGCATTCTATATGCCTGACTTATCTGTATATCTGATTCTTTTCCCATATCTGGGAAATTTTCTGCTATTACTTCTGCAGATAGTTCTTCTGGATAATTTGCATTGACTCCTGCATCTTCATTTATGCCTATTAGTCTTATATTGTTTCTCTTTGCATCATCTTGAAGCTTTTGAATTGTCATTTTATGCTCCTTACTATTTTTAAAAGTTATTTCTTTTCATGATTGCTAGCTGCAATCCTATCCTCAAGGTCTGAAATTCTATCCTCAGCTTCATTCAAATGGTTTTGCCACCTTTCAATAGGGTTTTTTATTTCTTGCATATCTCTTTGAATTTGTTTTATGCATTCTACTTCTTTTTTTTTTTTTAGCACCAGGGATTGAACTCACAACCTTGCGCCTGCCAGGGCAGGTGCTTAAGCCACGGAGCCAAACTCCGAGCCCTGATTTTTTGAGGCAGGGTTGCACTATGTAGCTCAGGCCGGCCTTGCGCTCGCGTTGTAGCCAAAGGCGGCCTCAAACTCACAACGCTCCTCCTACCTCAGCCCCCTGAGTGCTGGGATTAAAGGCTCTACTTCTTTTCTATATTGTTCAATCAATGTTTCCATCATTTTCCCATGCTCCTGTACTTTTTTATCTATATCTTCTCTAGCTATGCTGAGCAACTCCTTTATTAAGGTGGTCATTTCTTTCTTTATGTGAGAGATTATTTCTAATCTGATTTCCTCTATGGCTTCATGGATTTATTTCTTTATTTCATTTGCTATCTTTTCAGAAATTTCAAGTGTATGACTTTTATTTTCCTCTATTTTAGTATCTCCTGTACTTGTTCCTGATGGACTGGATGTTTGAGATTGCATTCTACTTTTTTGTTTTGTCATTTTCACCACTTGGGTTAATATTTGGTCTTTTAATCCCACTAGTCTCAACCATCCATCATGTACGTCTTAGGGTCCTACTTGTGGTGGATGTTTATCCAGTTGCTGGGTCCCACAATGAAGGGGAGGGCCAGTCACCTGAATTCCTCCTGTAGGGCCTGTCAGGTGAGTCCTATATTCTTCCTAGGCTGACTAACCTAAGAGCACTGATGTAAATCAACTCTTAGTTCCTATTGTTACTATGGCTTCAGGCTGTTCCAGGCCACCAGATCTACCTGGCTAAAGTGTGTGCCTCAGTTGGGACTCTGCTGTATCATTGGGTGTCTCATAAGAACTTTTGCTTTCCTCTGGGTTGGGAGAGGCCTTGTCAGCATTCTCCTCGACCCATCTGGTGTTCTCTGTATGGAGGAAAGACTCACCCACACTCTTGCCAGGCTTGCCAAGGTCCGACAGCTGGTGGGGAGTTTACTGCTGCTCCTGTTTACCCACTGAGGTCCTCTATTTGAGGGAGAAACTCACCACACTGTCACAAGGCCGCTGAGGTCCTCTGTGTGGGTGAGGGGCTGCTGAGGCTTCCATCAGCCCACCAAAGTTCCCCAGGTGGTGGATGGAGTTGCTGATTGTCTGTGGGCTGCTGTGGTTTTTTGGGCAAGAGGGAAGGGTGACTGGTGATCCTGCGGCCCCCCAAGTCCGTGGGGTGAAGGGGGGGCAGCCAACAATCTTGCCCACCCCCTAGGTCTGTGGAGTGGGGGTCAGCTGATGATCCAGTTGGCCCGCTAGGTTTGGGGAACAAGGAGGAGGGGCAGCTGACAATCCTGCCACTGTCCTAGGTCTGGGGGACAACGACCCAAGATGTTATTTTTTAATATTGATTATGTACTGATCTCTACACACACGCAATCTTGGAAATGGTTATTTTCTACAAACTAATAATCAGCAAGCTATAACAACTAAAATAACACTAAGTCCTCAGGGCAACTGAGATGGTGATAGAACCCACCATGCGTTCCAGTTTTGAATGCTGTCTTCTAATACAGCAATCCTTGTTTCTCTGTCTCTCTGGTTAGGATTGCATATTCCTTTTTATCTGCTGCTGTTAAAAACAATAAAGACTGATGAGAAAAATGTGCAACTATATCCAGTTTTCATGATATTGACTATCAGAGGAGTGTAATATTTTGAACTTTGAGTCTCATCATCCTGTGCCGGTGGACAATTTAAGTAAGTCCCCTATTAGAAAAAGTCATGGAAGCATAAGGTTTTTCAATAAACTGAAAGGAGATAAATGACCATCAATACTGCGTTTCACATATTTCTTTGAGTTTTTTATATACTAAGCACCCAGTGTATGCCAGGCACTGGTAAGGGTGGTGGAAATTTCTACATGGTCACCTTTGTCCTCAAGGAACTCTCAACCTGAGAGGAGGGACAGATATATAAACAAACTAATTCTTCATAATAGACTGGGTGATTAGGTAGAGAAATGTACATGGTTGAAGGGTGGGGCAAAACACAAAACAGGAGTCATTTCGACATTCTAGGAAGGCTTCCTGAAACATACAATTCTTAAATTGAGTCTTGTGGGAGAAATAAAAATTGTGAGATATGAAAGAGTTCAAAGAATATTCCAGATAGAACTGAGTGGGCAAAGAATGATATCTAGGTAGCTATATTACAACTGCACAAGGCAGGGGTAGCAGGGGATAGACCTGGCATGAGGGATGTGATCTGGGAAGCTTGAATTCTATTCCATTAACCTTTTTTCTGATCATGGCATGAGCAGTAAATGATACCTGCAAGGAATACGGGAGTAAATCAATGAGACTATTGACAGAGTGGCCGCCTTTTGAGTTAAGGAATGAAGTCTATCTGCACACCTGTAATCAAATCCAACATACTGGTTGGAAAGTTCACTAAAAGAAATAAAGGGCCATTAAAAGCTTTGGAGGAAGGTTATGATATAGTCAGAGCTGTGTTTTAAGTTGTTCACCTGGCTGCAGTGTGACAAATTGATTCATTTATGATTTGGCCATAACAGTTTAGTCAAGAGCCATTGATGCCTTAACTGGGTCAGCAATCAACCAGATAAAGAGAAGTTCAAGAAAAAGCAGAGAAGTAAAATTGATCACATTTAGTGATTTAATACCTATGGGAAATAAGGGAGAAAATGAGTTTAGGATA